>CM062500.1:80060360-80070360 GCA_031479575.1 Coregonus ussuriensis
CTAAACAGAAAGGCTTCCTGCTAGACTAAACAGAAAGGCTTCCTGCTAGACCAAACAGAAAGGCTTCCTACCACACCAAACAGAAAGGCTTCCTGCTAGACTAAACAGAAACTAATTGCTAGTCTAAACAGAAACTAACTGCTAGTCTAAACAGAAACTAACTGCTAGTCTAAACAGAAACTAACTGCTAGTCTAAACAGAAAGGCTTCCTGCTAGACTAAACAGAAAGGCTTCCTGCTAGACTAAACAGAAACTAACTGCTAGTCTAAACAGAAACTAACTGCTAGTCTAAACAGAAACTAACTGCTAGTCTAAACAGAAACTAACTGCTAGTCTAAACAGAAAGGCTTCCTGCTAGACTAAACAGAAACTAACTGCTAGTCTAAACAGAAAGGCTTCCTGCTAGTCTAAACAGAAACTAACTGCTAGTCTAAACAGAAACTAACTGCTAGTCTAAACAGAAACTAACTGCTAGTCTAAACAGAAACTAACTGCTAGTCTAAACAGAAACTAACTGCTAGTCTAAACAGAAACTAACTGCTAGTCTAAACAGAAACTAACTGCTAGTCTAAACAGAAACTAACTGCTAGTCTAAACAGAAAGGCTTCCTGCTAGTCTAAACAGAAACTAACTGCTAGTCTAAACAGAGAAGCTAATCGCTAGTCTAAACAGAAACTAACTGCTAGTCTAAACAGAAACTAACTGCTAGACTAAACAGAAAAGCTAATTGTTAGGAAGTTATGCAACAGCTTTTGTACTGGTTTGCTGAAAGGGTTTTACAAAAACAGATCGAGGTGCCATTTTTGAGAGTATCTGTTGGCAGACAATTGCAAAAATACTGTGTTTGTCCGACACCCCAATACGTCCCCTACAAACAAAATGTCAACGACAAAGCTTTATACTTCACATTTTTATATATAAATTAAGGATTTATACACTGGCAATAAAGAAAAAATACAAAAACATTTTTTTTTAAATCTTACATGACATTTACACATGGAAATGTACACAACATATTCAATAACTTACAAATGCTTTAATTGCATAAAAATAGATCTCTTTACGAAAGGTTTGAATATATACATATACATTGGCTCTGAATTGTTTTATATTGGGAGTTCCACTGATTTGTACAGTGAATTGCATTCTAAACTAGTTTGAAGTCTTCGACTTAAGACCAAGTTTCCATATACACCAGATGCAATTGTTTCTTTGTTGTCAATAAGAAATGCGAGATTGTGATATTACATATTGATAAAACAAGACGTTTGCCAAATAGAATGCCATCAAGTATCAAAACTGTAAAATGTACAAAATGTTACTGCAATGACAAGATAGATACACATGGTAGAAACAGAAGCTATTATACTATGATGTGATCATCTTTGGCAGACATGCACACGAATTAGCCGCTTTCAGCACGTCTCTTCAACACAAGGAAGGCTGACAGAAAATACAGTAAACTCCGTCCCAAATGGCACCCTATTCCCTATATAGTGCACTACTTTTGAACTAGGGCCCATAGAGCTCTGGTCAAAAGTAGTGCACTATATAGGGAATAGGGTGCCATTTCGGACACATCCTAAATCATCAAAACAAAAAAGGTGGATGGATTTACACACTGGTGTGTTACTGATGAAATAATACATAACGGTTTCTTTAAAACTATGCCCATACTGTATTTGACAAGGCACTGACTGTCATGATTTATTTCATGATTTACAACGTGGAGTTCCTTATTCCGTTATGACGGACTGGCACCTAAATAATGAGATACTGACGCATTGGCAACTGATTTCAAACGCGTGCGAAATATATACAGGAATGTTAGTAGTGGAGGCTGATGATCATACACTCTTAGAAAAAAAAAAAAGGTGCTATCTAGAATATAAAAGGGTTCTTTGGCTGTCCCCATAGGAGAACCCTTTGCAGAACCATTTTGGGATTTGGGTTCCATGTAGAAGAACAGCCGAAGAAGCCAAATAAGCCTTTTGGAGCCCTTTATTCTAAGAGTGTACAGTAAAACAAACATCGATTTATTTTTCCGGTCAGCATCCATGGGACAGACACACAGCAACATGTACAGTATGTATAGGAACTCTCTCAGACTCACTGGCTAAAGGCTACACACCTACAGTTCCTTGCAAAAGTATTCACCCCCCTTGGCGTTTTTCCTATTTTGTTGCCTGTAATTTAAATTTATTTTTTTATTTGGATTTCATGTAAAGGACATACACAAAATAGTCCAAATTGGTGAAGTGAAATGAAAATAATGACTTGTTTCAAAGATTTCCAACAAATAAATAACGAAAAAGTGGTGCGTGCATATGTATTCACCCCCTTTGCTATGAAGCCCCTAAATAAGATCTGGTGCAACCAATTACTTTCAGAAGTCACATAATTAGTTAAATAAAGTAAAGTCACATGATCTGTCACATGATCTCAGTATAAATACACCTGTTCTGAAAGGCCCCAGAGTCTGCAACACCACTAAGCAAGGGGCACCACCAAGCAAGTGGCACCATGAAGACCAAGGAGCTCTCCAAACAGGTCAGGGACAAAGTTGTGGAGAAGTACAGATCAGGGTTGGGTTATAAAAAGATATCTGAAACTTTGAATATCCCACGGAGCACCATTAAATCCATTATTAAAAAATTGAAAAAATATGGCACCACAACAAACCTGCCAAGAGAGGGCCACCCACAAAAACTCACGGACCAGGCAAGGAGGGCATTAACCAGAGAGGCAACAAAGAGACCAAAAATAACCCTGAAGGAGCTGCAAAGCTCCACAGCGGAGATTGGAGTATCTGTCCATTGGACCACTTTAAGCCATACACTCCACAGAGCTGGGCTTTACAGAAGAGTGGCCAGAAAAAAGCCATTGCTTTTGGTGTTCGCCAAAAGGCATGTGGAAGAAGGTACTCTGGTCAGATGAGACTAAAATTGAGCTTTTGGCCATCAAGGAAAATGCTATGTCTGGTGCAAACTCAACACCTCTCATCACCCCGAGAACGCCATCCCCACAGTGAAGCATGGTGGTGGCAGCATCATGCTGTGGGGATGTTTTTCATCGGCAGGGACAGGGAAACTGGTCAGAATTGAAGGAATTTAATTTAATTTTTTATTTAACCTTTATTTAACTAGGCAAGTCAGTTAAGAACAAATTCTTATTTACAATGACGGCCTACACCGGCCAAACCCGGACGACGCTGGGTCAATTGTGCGCCGCCCTATGGGACTCCCAATCACGGCCGGTTGTGATACAGCCTGGAATCGAACCAGGGGGTCTGTAGTGACTTAGACCGCTGCGTCACTCGGGAGCCCATGAATGATGGATGGCGCTAAATACAGGGAAATTCTTGAGGGAAACCTGTTTCACTTCCAGAGATTTGAGACTGGGACGGAGGTTCACCTTCCAGCAGGACAATGACCCTAAGCATACTGCTAAAACAACACTCGAGTTTACATTAGTCAAAGACCAGACCTCAATCCAATTGAGAATCTTTGGTATGACTTAAAGATTGCTGTACACCAGCGGAACCCATCCAACTTGAAGGAGCTTGTGCAGTTCTGCCTTGAAGAATGGGCAAAAATCCCAGTGGCTAGATGTGCCAAGCTTATAGAGACATACCCCAAGAGACTTGCAGCTGTAATTGCTGCAAAAGGAGGCTCTACAAAGTATTGACTTTGGGGGGGGGGGGGGGGGGGGGTGAATAGTTATGCACGTTCTGTTTTTTTGTCTTATTTCTTGTTTGTTTCACAATAAAAAATATTTTGCATCCTCAAAGTGGTAGACATGTTGTGTAAATCAAATGATACAAACCTCCCAAAAAATCAGGTTGTAAGGCAACAAAATAGGAAAAATGCCAAGGGGGTGAATACTTTCGCAAGCCACTGTAACTCAAACCAAAACCTCAACAAAGAAAAGGAAATTCATGTTCTCTCCATCACACAAAGAAAATACCGTACTTTTATGATAACATTTCTCCTTAAATTCTCAGTCAGTGGGTAGAGACACGATACATCCTTAAGTTCTCAGTCAGGATGTAGAGACATGATACATCCAATCTTAAGTATAATTGGCGTTAAGAGTGCGTTCAGTACAGTGACATTATGTACACTGACAGTATAGCACAGTATTCAAACAGCCGTTCTAGTTTTACTGTCTCTCTCTGACATCACAGTGTGGGAAATGAACAGCACAGATCACTTTGATCGACTCACGCTGAGAGGAACTCTTAGGTTAAATTAGATCCACTTTAGCCAACATCCACATAGCTGATGTTTGATGTGTTGGAGGTGGAACCACTTTAGAGCTCCCGACATTATACCTAAAGCGGACATTGCCATTGGGTCTGAACTTCTAACGCGAGTGGGGCGGGTGTGGCTTCGTGACAATGATACACAAGAGTAGCTGCTTACTGATTGGACGGCTCCAACGCAGTTCCACCTCCGACACCACCTAGAACATCAGCTATGCGGGTGTCTGGTATCATCGTGTTGGTGCTTGATCTGATTGAGGCCTTAAGTCTGAGACACGCTCTTAATCAGATCCAGGGGAATTAAACCTAGCAATGCAGAGAGAGGGGATATGTACTACTACTACTACTGGGAAAAAAACTAGCAGACAGACCTGGGTTCAAATAGGATTTGATACATTTGTAATGTATTGTTGTGCTCAGACGAATGAGTCAACTCTATATATATTTTAAATATGTCCAATAAAATAAATAAATACATCGATTTCATTTAAAAGACCTTATCTGGGCTTTATTGAGCTTGCTTGTCGCAATTGAACCCAAAAAATATAGTCGCAAAAGGACAAACCCTCCACCCATCTGGTACCCCGAGACAGACTAGAGCAAACGCTAAAATAATTGGGATGATTTCGAATAGTATTTGAACCCAGGTCTGATAACTACAACAGGAAATGACTAGGGTTCCATTTGGTTGCCTTAACAACACTCCATCCTTTGAGTTGACTAGAGCGTAAACAACTCTGTGCACCAATATGTCTGAGGGTATTATTCATTAGACTGTAGTTAGGAATAACTGGTGAAGATTTATTTTTAAAAAGAGGACAGTCTCATTTGAACACTGCTTGCTGACTCACCCATCCAACATCCATACACACAACTATTGTTCCTGAAGGTGTGCTTTTGCTTTTCTGTTGCAGAGAGATATTATAAAGGTAAGACATCGAAAACATTTTTTTTTAAACCAAGAACTCTCAAGCATCCCGTTCGGCACACACATCAAACATCATCATCAAACCAGTGCTGCGTTTCTGAACAAGCTTTTTGTTTGGCAAACCATCTTCAAAATCACGGTGCGTTTGGCACACCCATATCTTCAAACCACGGTGCATACAGTGTTGAGGTTTGGGTCGAAGCGAACCACTTTCCCCTCTGCAGACTTGGTGTTGGTGTCGTACATGGGGTTCTCATATGTGGCCTGACCGTTGTTGTTCTCGTGGACTGAACATCCGCTGTACTGGGTCTGATCCGTTTTCCTACAGAACAGAGGACACAGCGAACACATCTGTTAGTGAGCCAATACCACTCTATCAATCTACTGTACGTCTGCTGTTTTAAGCATCAACCACTTCTCAGTGTCAAGAAACATTTCTATGAACAGTGAAACTGAAATATGTTCCGCTTCTCTTTATACAACTGAACCAATATTAAGATGATGTGGTCCTGTGTGGCGCCCGGTAAACTCACTGCACTGTCTGGCGTGGGAGAAAAGCTTCCGCTAAGTGGCATGTATTATTATTGGGTTACTAAAGCTACGTACCGTTGTTTGTAGAGATAGAATCCCAGGCCTGCCAACACCAGGCCAAAGAAAGGTACCAGGATGGCTATGATCACAAAGCTACTGTTGGTGACATGAGGAGTTCCCGGAGTTGTGATGTTCGTCTCTCTCACCTTCATACCTACACGGGGAACAAACCAGGAAGAGGAGGAGGAGGAGGAGGAGGAGGAGGATGAAGAGGAAGAGGAGGAGGAGGTGGAGGAGAAGGAAGAAGAGGAGGAGGAGAAGGAAGACGAGGAGGAGGAGGAGGAGGAAGAGGAGGAGGAAGAGGAGGAGGAGTAGGAAGAGGAGGAGGAAGAGGAGGAGGAGGATGAAGAGGAGGATGAAGAGGAGGAGGAAGATGAGGACGATGGCGACACAATGTTGGTGGTTACAATTGTCAAATGTGTAATTGTTGTGATAAGATTGAGCTCTTCTAAATCCTACGTACCTAGTCTCTGCAGTCCGAACTGTCCATAGTCTTTCCCCTGTATGAAGCCTTGGAATACATAACTGCCACCACCAGGTTCAGCTGAGACCTTTCACAGGGGATAAAAGACAGACAGTGAACTACTACTGTGGTCAGACATGTACAACCCATCTCTTCAACTGACTGAGTTACTGTCTGTCTGCCGTACAGTCCAACCATGTTACTGTCTGTCTGCCGTACAGTCCAACCATGTTACTGTCTGTCTGCCGTACAGTCCAACCATGTTGCTGTCTGTCTGCCGTACAGTCCAACCATGTTACTGTCTGTCTGCCGTACAGTCCAACCATGTTACTGTCTGTCTGCCGTACAGTCCAACCACGTTACAGTCTGTCTGCCGTACAGTCCAACCATGTTGCTGTCTGTCTGCCGTACAGTCCAACCACGTTGCTGTCTGTCTGCCGTACAGTCCAACCATGTTGCTGTCTGTCTGCCGTACAGTCCAACCATGTTGCTGTCTGTCTGCCGTACAGTCCAACCATGTTACTGTCTGTCTGCCGTACAGTCCAACCATGTTACTGTCTGTCTGCCGTACAGTCCAACCATGTTACTGTCTGTCTGCCGTACAGTCCAACCATGTTGCTGTCTGTCTGCCGTACAGTCCAACCATGTTACTGTCTGTCTGCCGTACAGTCCAACCATGTTACTGTCTGTCTGCCGTACAGTCCAACCATGTTGCTGTCTGTCTGCCGTACAGTCCAACCATGTTGCTGTCTGTCTGCCGTACAGTCCAACCATGTTGCTGTCTGTCTGCCGTACAGTCCAACCATGTTACTGTCTGTCTGCCGTACAGTCCAACCATGTTACTGTCTGTCTGCCGTACAGTCCAACCATGTTGCTGTCTGTCTGCCGTACAGTCCAACCATGTTACTGTCTGTCTGCCGTACAGTCCAACCATGTTGCTGTCTGTCTGCCGTACAGTCCAACCATGTTGCTGTCTGTCTGCCGTACAGTCCAACCATGTTACTGTCTGTCTGCCGTACAGTCCAACCATGTTACTGTCTGTCTGCCGTACAGTCCAACCATGTTACTGTCTGTCTGCCGTACAGTCCAACCATGTTGCTGTCTGTCTGCCGTACAGTCCAACCATGTTACTGTCTGTCTGCCGTACAGTCCAACCATGTTACTGTCTGTCTGCCGTACAGTCCAACCATGTTGCTGTCTGTCTGCCGTACAGTCCAACCATGTTGCTGTCTGTCTGCCGTACAGTCCAACCATGTTGCTGTCTGTCTGCCGTACAGTCCAACCATGTTGCTGTCTGTCTGCCGTACAGTCCAACCATGTTACTGTCTGTCTGCCGTACAGTCCAACCATGTTGCTGTCTGTCTGCCGTACAGTCCAACCATGTTACTGTCTGTCTGCCGTACAGTCCAACCATGTTGCTGTCTGTCTGCCGTACAGTCCAACCATGTTGCTGTCTGTCTGCCGTACAGTCCAACCATGTTGCTGTCTGTCTGCCGTACAGTCCAACCATGTTGCTGTCTGTCTGCCGTACAGTCCAACCATGTTGCTGTCTGTCTGCCGTACAGTCCAACCATGTTACTGTCTGTCTGCCGTACAGTCCAACCATGTTGCTGTGTTACCGGCCTTTCAATTTCTCAGTACTGTAGAGAAGTTGGCTTATATTCCAATGTAATCATCTTAGGTGATTGACAGGCAATTCTTCTGGATATTTAACATATAGTTAAAGCAGCAAAGTTACGGAAGCCTAAGAGAGGTGATACCCATAGTCCATATACTAACGGTTCAATACAATATCACAGAGTTGAAACATGTAAACATAGTCCATATACTAACGGTTCAATACAATATCACAGAGAGTTGAAACATGTAAACATAGTCCATATACTAACGGTTCAATACAATATCACAGAGAGTTGAAACATGTAAACATAGTCCATATACTAACGGTTCAATACAATATCACAGAGAGTTGAAACATGTAAACATAGTCCATATACTAACGGTTCAATACAATATCACAGAGAGTTGAAACATGTAAACATAGTCCATATACTAACGGTTCAATACAATATCACAGAGAGTTGAAACATATTAACCAATTTGCAACATCAGATTCGTTTAATCCAGATGTTTGTTAGCTTTAACGTGGTGAAAACAGAGACTCCCGTGTTAGAAAGTAACAGACTGCAGTTATTCCACAGTTATACTAGAGTTGGCAGCCTCTCCCCAGGGTACTTACAAAACCATCCATAGCCCAGGTCTCCTCCGTAACCCGGCTGTACGTGCTGTGGGCCAGGGCTTTCATATGGTACAGCAGGAGCATTAACCTGGCCTCACGGTTCTTATACACTCCTAGAGAAGAGAAGAGAAGAGAAGAGAAGAGAAGAGAAGAGAAGAGGAGAGGAGAGGAGAGGAGAGGAGAGGAGAGGAGAGGAGAGGAGAGGAGAGGAGAGGAGAGGAGTCAGCACAGATTACTACAGATCTCTTTTCGACCAATTAGACTTCTGACAGTAAGTGATGAATATGGTGAGACACAACCACAACATGTAAAACAACAACTAAAAAAGGCAACAAAAAGTAGTGATGATGAATAACTCACCGGACAGCAGGAACTCCATGTTGCTGTCGCTTAGCGTCACGTTCACTGTTCCTGAGCTGCTATTAAAACTGGTGATTGTCAAAGTCATTGGTTGTTTCTGACCCTTGTAGTCGTAGGAGCCTCTCCAGATGAAGTCAGGGGCAAAGACGTCATCAGGGACTGGAATTACAGACATCATTACAGACGTCAGCAATTCAGATCATTCATTATATAGAGCCATTTAAAAACATGGACAATGTTTTATGTATTTAATTTTGTCGTTTTTTTTTCTCCATCTAATATGTTTTCCCGGTAATAATAGCTGCTAGTGGTGTGCTGTTTGTTCACCTACACCTGCCCGAAATCCCTAACAACCCTTCCACAACCGCCCGACTATACAGTATGTGATAGAGTGAAAGTCTGAGACCCGAACCGCTAATACAGAAAATGTGCTGTTTTTAAGTTCTGCCCTCAGAACAGCCTCAATTTGTCCGGGGCGTGGACTCTGCAAGGTGTCGAACGCTTTCCACGGGGGATGTCGGACCATGCTGACTCCAATCCTTCCCACAGTTGTGTCAAGTTGACTGGATGTCCTTTTTTTGGGTGGTGGACCAATCTTTGATACACACGGGAAACTGTTGAGCGTGAAAAACCCAGCAGCGTTGCAGTTCTTGACACAAACCTGGCACCTACTACCATACCCCGTTCAAAGGCACTTAAATATTTTGTCTTGCCCATTCACCCTCTGAATGGCACACATACACAATCCCATGTCTAAATTGTCTCAAGGCTTAAAGATCCTTCTTTAACCTGTCTCCTCCCCTTCATCTACATTGATTGAAGTGTATTTAACAAGTGCCATCAATAAGGGATCATATCTTTCACCTGGATTCACCTAGTCAGTCTGTCATGGAAAGAGCAGGTGTTCTTAATGTTTTGTACACTCAGTGTAGATAACTACCATCGGTAGCTATGGAACAATCCCTTGTAAAGTAACTTTAGACATTACTTGATTCTTCTTACCATGTATGTTGGGTCTTGGCGTTCCCTGTAAGGGTATGGTAGGTTTCTCTGTCAGTTTGGAGCCCACTGGAGAGAAACATATTATATATATTAAAATTAGCCCTGATTCAGAGCACAGCAGTAACACCCTCATGATGTTATCAAAAATAAACA
>CM062500.1:80075360-80125360 GCA_031479575.1 Coregonus ussuriensis
CTAATGAGTTGAAGATATCCTGAATCTACTAAACTAATGAGTTGAAGATATCCTGAATCTACTAAACTAATGAGTTGAAGATATCCTGAATCTACTAAACTAATGAGTTGAAGTTATCCTGAACCTACTAAACTAATGAGTTGAAGACATCCTGAACCTACTAAACTAAGGAGTTGAAGACATCCTGAATCTACTAAACTAATGAGTTGAAGATATCCTGAATCTACTAAACTAATGAGTTGAAGATATCCTGAATCTACTAAACTAATGAGTTGAAGATATCCTGAATCTACTAAACTAATGAGTTGAAGATATCCTGAATCTACTAAACTAATGAGTTGAAGATATCCTGAATCTACTAAACTAATGAGTTGAAGATATCCTGAATCTACTAAACTAATGAGTTGAAGATATCCTGAATCTACTAAACTAATGAGTTGAAGATATCCTGAATCTACTAAACTAATGAGTTGAAGACATCCTGAATCTACTAAACTAATGAGTTGAAGATATCCTGAATCTACTAAACTAATGAGTTGAAGATATCCTGAATCTACTAAACTAATGAGTTGAAGATATCCTGAATCTACTAAACTAATCAGTTGAAGATATCCTGAATCTACTAAACTAATGAGTTGAAGATATCCTGAATCTACTAAACTAATGAGTTGAAGACATCCTGAATCTACTAAACTAATGAGTTGAAGATATCCTGAATCTACTAAACTAATGAGTTGAAGATATCCTGAATCTACTAAACTAATCAGTTGAAAATATCCTGAATCTACTAAACTAATGAGTTGAAGATATCCTGAATCTACTAAACTAATCAGTTGAAGATATCCTGAATCTACTAAACTAATGAGTTGAAGATATCCTGAATCTACTAAACTAATGAGTTGAAGATATCCTGAATCTACTAAACTAATGAGTTGACGATATCCTGAATCTACTAAACTAATGAGTTGAAAATATCCTGAATCTACTAAACTAATGAGTTGAAGATATCCTGAATCTACTAAACTAATGAGTTGAAGATATCCTGAATCTACTAAACTAATGAGTTGAAGATATCCTGAATCTACTAAACTAATGAGTTGAAGATATCCTGAATCTACTAAACTAATGAGTTGAAGATATCCTGAATCTACTAAACTAATCAGTTGAAGATATCCTGAATCTACTAAACTAATGAGTTGAAGATATCCTGAATCTACTAAACTAATGAGTTGAAGATATCCTGAATCTACTAAACTAATGAGTTGAAGATATCCTGAATCTACTAAACTAATGAGTTGAAGATATCCTGAATCTACTAAACTAATCAGTTGAAAATATCCTGAATCTACTAAACTAATGAGTTGAAGCCATCCTGAATCTACTAAACTAATGAGTTGAAAATATCCTGAATCTACTAAACTAATGAGTTGAAAATATCCTGAATCTACTAAACTAATGAGTTGAAGTTATCCTGAATCTACTAAACTAATGAGTTGAAGATATCCTGAATCTACTAAACTAATGAGTTGAAAATATCCTGAATCTACTAAACTAATGAGTTGAAGTTATCCTGAATCTACTAAACTAATGAGTTGAAGATATCCTGAATCTACTAAACTAATCAGTTGAAGATATCCTGAATCTACTAAACTAATGAGTTGAAGATATCCTGAATCTACTAAACTAATCAGTTGAAAATATCCTGAATCTACTAAACTAATGAGTTGAAGATATCCTGAATCTACTAAACTAATCAGTTGAAAATATCCTGAATCTACTAAACTAATGAGTTGAAGATATCCTGAATCTACTAAACTAATCAGTTGAAGATATCCTGAATCTACTAAACTAATCAGTTGAAAATATCCTGAATCTACTAAACTAATGAGTTGAAGACATCCTGAATCTACTAAACTAATGAGTTGACGATATCCTGAATCTACTAAACTAATGAGTTTAAAATATCCTGAATCTACTAAACTAATGAGTTGAAGATATCTTGAATCTACTAAACTAATGAGTTGAAGATATCCTGAATCTACTAAACTAATGAGTTGAAGTAATCCTGAATCTACTAAACTAATGAGTTGAAGACCCATCGTTTCAACAACAACACGTAAACAAACACACAGTTAAAAGAGGCTCTGAAAGAGACAAACGTTGTAACGGACAGAGTCACAGCAGTGAATCGGCCCTTCATGGTGTTTTTGATCGATCGATCAATCAATCAATCAATCAATCAATCAATCAATCAATCAATCAATCAATCAATCACCATTAGGAAGAGGAGGGGAGGAGGAGCGAAGGCCAGAACCAAGCAGAACCATTGAATGGCTAACCCCAACCACAGTGGGACCAGCCAGGACTGCACAGGAACACACCACATGGCCGTGTGACAGTAGACAGATCAGACAGACAGACAGACCACTGAGATACTGTACATAAATCACCACACAGACACACTGTTGGGGTGTAACTGGAGGATGCATGCAGACGCTGTTTAAGCTAACAAAGCTATTTTTCATCAAAGGGAATTCCAATGGGGATTCTGTCTAGGGGAGTAGTTATGAAACAGTGATTATGAAATATCATTTACAGCAACAAATCATCATCCTATGCAAATGTGTCCAGTACTAATGCTCCCTTTTAATGTTGGATGAAGAGTGTAAATAGCACTTATCACTCTTAAAATACTAATGTTATATACATCAATCATGTGTTTACTCCACATGTGTTTGTGGCGAGTCCCAGTGAAAAAGCCCCTGAGTTAGAAAAACCGCAAGCACTTGGCCCGGCCCCAGCCTACAGGCTTCAGGCTACACTACACATCAACAACACTTCACTGGCAGACAGACTCATAATGGCATGGTGTTGATTGCAGAGTGGAGCAGGAGCTGTGGAGTGGAAAGGAGTGGAGTGGAAAGGAGAGGTGAGGGAGATGAGGGAGGGAGGGAGGGAGGGAAGGTGAGGGAGATGAGGGAGGGAGGGAGGGAAGAGGAGGGAGAGAGAAAAGGTGGTGAGAGTAGAAGAGTAGAGAGAGGACTGAGGAAGAGGAGAGAGGACTGAGGAAGAGGAGAGGAAATGACAGGTGGTGGAAGGGAGAAGAGGAGAGGTGGAGGGAGGAGAGGAGAGAGGAGAGAGGTGAAGGGAGAAGAGGAGAGAGAGGAGAGGTGGAGGGAGAAGAGGAGAGAGGAGAGGTGAAGGGAGGAGAGGAGAGGAGAGGTGGAGGGAGAAGAGGAGAGAGGAGAGGTGGAGGGAGGAGAGGAGAGGTGGAGGGAGAGGAAATGAGAGGTGGAGGGAGAAGATGAGAGAGGAGAGGTGGAGGGAGAAGAGGAGAGGTGGAGGGAGGAGAGGAGAGAGGAGAGAGGAGAGGGGAGAGGTGAAGGGAGAAGAGGAGAGAGAGGAGAGGTGGAGAGAGAGGAGAGGTGGAGAGAGAGGAGAGGTGGAGGCAGAAGAGGAGAGGTGGAGGGAGAAGATGAGAGAGGAGAGGTGGAGGGAGAAGAGGAGAGGTGGAGGGAGGAGAGGAGAGGGGAGAGGTGAAGGGAGAAGAGGAGAGAGGAGAGGTGGAGGGAGAAGAGGAGTGGTGGAGGGAGAAGATGAGTGGTGGAGGGAGAAGATGAGTGGTGGAGGGAGAAGATGAGAGAGGAGAGGTGGAGGGAGAAGATGAGAGGTGGAGGGAGGAGAGGAGAGAGGAGAGGTGGAGGGAGAAGAGGAGAGGAGAGGTGGAGGGAGGTAAGAGGAGAGGAGAGGTGGAGGGAGAAGAGGAGAGGAGAGGTGGAGGGAGAAGAGGAGAGGAGAGGTGGAGGGAGGAGAGAAGAGAGGAGAGGTGGAGGGAGAAGATGAGAGGTGGAGAGGAGAGAGGAGAGGTGGAGGGAGAAGAGGAGAGGAGAGGTGGAGGGAGAAGAGGAGGAGAGGTGGAGGGAGAAGAGGAGAGAGGAGAGGTGGAGGGAGGAGAGGAGAGAGGAGAGGTGGAGGGAGGAGAGAGACAGACAAGAAGAGGAAAGGTGAGGAAGAAGACAGAGGAAGAGAGAGAGAGAGCTCACGGATGCATGTTGGCTGAGAGCCGCTCCAGGTCAGGTCAGACAGGCAGAGTCGGGTAGTGGAACCCTGGAGTAGGTGGCCCTGTTGGCACTGGAACTCCACCTTACTGCCCACCTGGTTCAGAGAGACAGACAGAGAGACAGACATTACTAAACTCCACCTTACTGCCCACCTGGTTCAGAGAGACAGACAGAGAGACAGACATTACTAAACTCCACCTTACTGCCCACCTGGTTCAGAGAGACAGACAGAGAGACAGACATTACTAAACTCCACCTTACTGCCCACCTGGTTCAGAGAGACAGACAGAGAGACAGACATTACTAAACTCCACCTTACTGCCCACCTAGAGGAGATAGAGACACAGACAGACAGACAGAGTGATATTACTAACCTCCTCCTTGCTGTCAACCTGAATCAGAGAGAGATACAGGCAAACAGACATGCAAAAAGACAGGCAGACAGAAAGGTAGACAGGCAATGACTAAACTGATGGTGTTTCTCTAAGAGGAAATATGTTATTTCAGGATACAAATGTAGGATCTTAATTTAAGCCAGTTTGCTACAGGAGGAAAATAATCTTTCTGCAGCAGGAAATGTTAATTATGTGGACTACAATTGATGGACATTTTGTGTAGGGGTTGATACATTTTTCATTAGGAAAAATCCAGTAAGAATTTTAAAGTGGAAATTACAAACTTTAGAAGCCTTTCTAAACCTCAAATACACTACAGGTATGCATTTCCTGCAACAACAGGATGATCAAATTAGGATATGGCATCTGTATGAAGGTAAAGAGTTCTGATGAGTAAGATGTATTACAGAGAGGAAGAGACAGACATTACTAAACTGAGGTTGACTGGAAGCCGACAGTAACCCGAAAGTTACTGTCTTTTTACATTTACATTTTAGTCATTTAGCAGACGCTCTTAACCAGAGCGACTTACAGGAGCAATTAGGGTTAAGTGCCTTGCTCAAGGGCACATTAACGTCATTTAGCAGACGCTCTGTTTAGTCATTGCCTGTCTACCTTTCTGTCTGCCTGTCTTTTTGCATGTCTGTTTGCCTGTATCTCTCTCTGATTCAGGTTGACAGCAAGGAGGAGGTTAGTAATATCACTTTCAGGTTAACTAAACGTAACTGTCTTTTCAGGTTAACTAAACGTAACCGTCTTTTCAGGTTAATTAGACTTGACTGGAGTCATCCTAAGAGTATTGCTCTAAGCTCTCATAAGTTCCAGTTCCAGTTTCTTTTCCATTTGTAATAAATACTCTATATATACAGCAGTATGTGGACATCCCTTCAAATTAGTGAATTCGGCTATATCAGCCACATCCGTTGCTGACAGGTGTATAAAATCAAGCACACATCCATGCAATCTCCGTAGACAAACATTGGCAGTAGAATTGGCCCTTACTGAAGAGCTCAGTGACTTTCAACGTGGCACCGTCATAGGATGCCACCTTTCCAACAAGTCAGTTTGTTAAATTTCTGCCCTGTTAGATCTACCCCGGGTCAACTGTAAGTGCTGTTATTGTGAAGTGGAAACGTCTAGGAGCAACAACCGCTCAGCCGCGAAGTGGTAGGCCACACAAGCTCACAGAACGGGACTGATGAGTGCTGAAGTGCATAGCGCGTAGAAATCATCTTTCCTCGGTTGCAACACTCACTACCAAGTTCCAAACTGCCTCTGGAAGCAACGTCAGCACAAGAACTGTTCGTCGGGAGCTTCATGAAATGTGTTTCCATGGCCAAGCAGCCGCACACAAGGCTAAGATCACCTTGCGCAATGCCAAGCGTCGGCTGGAGTGGTGTAAAGCTTGCCGTCATTGGACAGTGGAGCAGTGGAAACGCGTTCTCTGGAGTGATGAATCACCATCTGGCAGTACGACGGACTAATCAGGGTTTGGCGGATGCCAGGAGAACACTGCCAGCCCCAATGCATAGTTTGGTGGAGGAGGAATGATGGTCTGGGGCTGTTTTTCATTGTTCGGGCTAGGCCCCTTCGTTCCAGTGAAGGGAAATCTTAATGCTACACCCTACAATGACATTCTAGATGATTCTGTGCTTCCAACTTTGTGGCAATGGTTTGGGGAAAGCCCTTTCCTGTTTCAGCATGACAATGCCCCTATGCACAAAGCAAGGTCCATACAGAAATGATTTGTCGAGATCGGTGTGGAAGAACTTGACTGGCCTGCACAAAGCCCTGACCTCAACCCCATCGAACACCTTTGGGATGAATTGGAACGCAGACCTCGAGCCAGGCCTAATTGCCCAACATCAGTGCCCGACCTCACTAATGCTCTTGTGGTTGAATGGAAGCAAGTCCCCGCAGCAATGTTCCAACATCTAGTGGAAAGCCTTCCCAGAAGAGTGGAGGCTGTTATAGCAGCAAAGGGGGGACCAACTCCATATTAATGCCCATGATTTTGGAATGAGATGTTCGACGAGCAGGTCATGTAGTGTACATTGGAGATCCCACTACTACCCAGAGCTCTTCTCCTTACATCCTTAAATAACATATTTCCTAACTTTTAGATGTGAAGCACCTTTAAGTCTAATTAACCTCAAAAGACAGTTAAGTCTAATTAACCTCAAATATCAGTTAAGTCTAATTAACCTGAAAAGACAGTTAAGTCTAATTAACCTGAAAAGACAGTTAAGTCTAATTAACCTCAAATATCAGTTAAGTCTAATTAACCTGAAAAGACAGTTAAGTCTAATTAACCTGAAAAGACAGTTAAGTCTAATTAACCTGAAAAGACAGTTAAGTCTAATTAACCTGAAAAGACAGTTAAGTCTAATTAACCTGAAAAGACAGTTAAGTCTAATTAACCTGAAAAGACAGTTAAGTCTAATTAACCTCAAAAGACAGTTAAGTCTAATTAACCTGAAAAGACAGTTACGTCTAATTAACCTGAAAAGACAATTAAGTCTAATTAACCTCAAAAGACAGTCTTGTCTGTTAACTGCTTAAGTAATTTCACAACAGTTATTTGTTATCAAATTACATCACTATTGGAAATGTGTGTAGAGATAAAAGTAAATGTGCATCAAATAGAACACATCAAATGGTCTATTATGAGTTCTCAGAAATACAGCTTAGTCTAATGAAGTCTAACAGAGAGAGAGAGAGAGAAAGAGAGAGAGAGAGAGAGAGAGAGAGAGAGAGAGAGAGAGAAGAGAGAGAGAGAGAGAGAGAGAAAGAGAGAGAGAGACAGAGAGAGAGAGAGAGAGAGAGAGAGAAAGAGAGAGAGATAGAGAGAGAGATAGAGAGAGAGACAGAGAGAGAGAGAGAGAGAGAGACAGAGAGAGAGACAGAGAGAGAGAGAGAGAGTTGAAGGAAGTGTGTATCTGTATGTCCTGCTGAGATGAAATGTATTGCAGCCTGCCTTCCTTGTCTTGCGCCAATATAACATCATTCAACAGAATCATCCAAAGGAATACAAGATCATTCCAATCCAGACACATTTAGATCTTACGGCTGTTGGGCTGGACTTCCTTTGAAAAGATCCTGTGGTTTCACATATCATCACATCTCCATACAGTTTCATTTTAGTCATTTAGCAGATGCTCTTATCCAGAGCGACTTACAGGAGCAATTAGCAAGTGCCTTGCTCAAGGGCACATTGACAGATATTTCACCTAGTCGGCTCGGGGATTAGAACCAGCGACCTTTCGGTTACTGGCACAACGCTCTTAACCATTTAGCTACCTGCCGACTAGTTAGTTCACACAGGGTCTCAGTCTAACATACTGCACCCTCCGAACAGGACAGTTTTAAACCTAACTCTATGATCGTTGGTACAGTAGGCACGGTCCCAGTCCAACATGCTGTACTGGGATTCAAACTGGTCACCACACCACTTTCTTTGGGAAAAAAAAGCTGCGGGATGGGGCTGGGGAAAATGTAACCACTGTCAAATTCATAGACAGAGCTATGGATGCAAGGACTGACCATCCAGGAGATTAAAATGATAGTTTTAACCATGGATGTACCAATCCCAGATTGCCACTTTCAAGATATCTAGTACAGAACATTCCTTTATAATGTACCTTAAACCCCAGGCTGATGTTCATGGAGCCGTACTCAGGTGTTCCTGGGTTCTCACAGGTCGTCCTGGATGGTTCTAGAAGGACATAGATCATAATCACCCTGGGTACATTTATTTTATTTTTTTAACAATTTGTATCATCTTAAATATTAGCCACTATCGGTACATTTTGGATCATTCCATTACATCGTTAGTTGAACAATTGAATCAAACCACTGTATTTTTGATTGACCAATATATTTTGTGCGTAAAGGCTCTCCAAATAATTTTTTTGGGATTATTCAAAAAGTACTTTCCTAACCCTAAATAATATAACAAATCAGAGTATTTTTTTAAATCTACCAATTGGTGCTGAAAAGGACATGAATATGCATGTATTTACATCCCTTTCTTTCATTGGTCCCTAATATTCGGAACCCCTATATTCTAGTGAGTCTGTCGAGAAAATTCTAATTAAAAGGTACACCAAATTTAAAGGGATGGTTTAGATAAATGTATTGAAAACCCTATTGAGCGAAAACTCCACGAGAAAATCCGTTGGCCCAAAAAATGTGGGAGGGTTTTCTGCAGTTTAATAAAATGTACGTAGCACGCGCAAGGGAACCACGCCTGCAAAGCCGGTTACACACCTGCATAAGGTAAGTCTGAATACCGACTACTGAGAAGTGTGTAGGAAAGGCGTGCCCAGGAAAAGGTGTACATTTCCTGTCTGAATCGGGCCCAAGAGGTTTATACTCTGTCATTACTGCATGTACAGTGATAATATATCATGGAGGCAGCTACCCAACTAGCCCACCTTGATAATCATGATGATTATTAACTATGGTAACTATGACAACTGTGCCAGTGACATTTTTGCAACGTTGATTGGTGTTGTTACCTATAGACCGTCTATAGACCGCAGCTGTTACAGTATGATGTTGTTACCTATAGACCGTAGCTGTTACAGTATGATGTTGTTACCTAGAGACCGTCCATAGACCGTAGCTGTTACAGTATGATGTTGTTACCTATAGACCGTCTATAGACCGTAGCTGTTACAGTATGATGTTGTTACCTATAGACCGTCTATAGACCGTAGCTGTTACAGTATGATGTTGTTACCTATAGACCGTCTATAGACCGTAGCTGTTACAGTATGATGTTGTTACCTATAGACCGTAGCTGTTACAGTATGATGTTGTTACCTATAGACTGTCTATAGACCGTAGCTGTTACAGTATGATGTTGTTACCTATAGACCGTAGCTGTTACAGTATGATGTTGTTACATATAGACTGTCTATAGACCGTAGCTGTTACAGTATGATGTTGTTACCTATAGACTGTAGCTGTTACAGTATGATGTTGTTACATATAGACTGTCTATAGACCGTAGCTGTTACAGTATGATGATGTTACCTATAGACTGTCTATAGACCGTAGCTGTTACAGTATGACGTTGTTACCTATAGACCGTCTATAGACCGTAGCTGTTACAGTATGATGTTGTTACCTATAGACCGTCTATAGACCGTAGCTGTTACAGTATGATGTTGTTACCTATAGACTGTAGCTGTTACAGTATGATGTTGTTACCTATAGACCGCCTATAGACCGTAGCTGTTACAGTATGATGTTGTTACCTATATACCGCCTATAGACCGTAGCTGTTACAGTATGATGTTGTTACCTATAGACCGTCTATAGACCGTAGCTGTTACAGTATGACGTTGTTACCTATAGACCGTCCATAGACCGTAGCTGTTACAGTATGATGTTGTTACCTATAGACCGCCTATAGACCGTAGCTGTTACAGTATGATGTTGTTACCTATAGACCGCCTATAGACCGTAGCTGTTACAGTATGATGTTGTTACCTATAGACCGTAGCTGTTACAGTATGATGTTGTTACCTATAGACCGTCTATAGACCGTAGCTGTTACAGTATGATGTTGTTACCTATAGACCGTAGCTGTTACAGTATGATGTTGTTACCTATAGACTGTCTATAGACCGTAGCTGTTACAGTATGATGTTGTTACCTATAGACCGTAGCTGTTACAGTATGATGTTGTTACCTATATACTGTCTTTAGACCGTAGCTGTTACAGTATGATGTTGTTACCTATAGACCGTAGCTGTTACAGTATGATGTTGTTACCTATAGACCGCATTTAGACCGTAGCTGTTACAGTATGATGTTGTTACCTATAGACCGTAGCTGTTACAGTATGATGTTGTTACCTATAGACCGTCTATAGACCGTAGCTGTTACAGTATGATGTTGTTACCTATAGACCGTCTATAGACCGTAGCTGTTACAGTATGATGTTGTTACCTATAGACCGCCTATAGACCGTAGCTGTTACAGTATGATGTTGTTACCTATAGACCGTAGCTGTTACAGTATGATGTTGTTACCTATATACCGTCTATAGACAGTAGCTGTTACAGTATGATGTTGTTACCTATAGACCGTCTATAGACCGTAGCTGTTGCAGTATGACGTTGTTACCTATAGACCGTCTATAGACCGTAGCTGTTACAGTATGATGTTGTTACCTATAGACCGTCTATAGACTGTAGCTGTTACAGTATGATGTTGTTACCTATAGACCGTCTATAGACCGTAGCTGTTACAGTATGATGTTGTTACCTATAGACCGCCTATAGACCGTAGCTGTTACAGTATGATGTTGTTACCTATAGACCGTAGCTGTTACAGTATGATGTTGTTACCTATATACCGTCTATAGACAGTAGCTGTTACAGTATGATGTTGTTACCTATAGACCGTCTATAGACCGTAGCTGTTGCAGTATGACGTTGTTACCTATAGACCGTCTATAGACCGTAGCTGTTACAGTATGATGTTGTTACCTATAGACCGTCTATAGACCGTAGCTGTTACAGTATGATGTTGTTACCTATAGACCGTCTATAGACCGTAGCTGTTACAGTATGATGTTGTTACCTATAGACCGCCTATAGACCGTAGCTGTTACAGTATGATGTTGTTACCTATAGACTGTCTTTAGACCGTAGCTGTTACAGTATGATGTTGTTACCTATAGACCGTCTATAGACCGTAGCTGTTACAGTATGATGTTGTTACCTATAGACCGTCTATAGACCGTAGCTGTTACAGTATAATGTTGTTACCTATAGACCGTCTATAGACCGTAGCTGTTACAGTATGATGTTGTTACCTATAGACCGCCTATAGACAGTAGCTGTTACAGTATGATGTTGTTACCTATAGACCGCCTATAGACCGTAGCTGTTACAGTATGATGTTGTTACCTATAGACCGTAGCTGTTACAGTATGATGTTGTTACCTATAGACCGTCTATAGACCGTAGCTGTTACAGTATGATGTTGTTACCTATAGACCGTAGCTGTTACAGTATGATGTTACCTATAGACCGTCTATAGACCGTAGCTGTTACAGTATGGTGTTGTTACCTATAGACCGTCTATAGACCGTAGCTGTTACAGTATGATGTTGTTACATATAGACTGTCTATAGACCGTAGCTGTTACAGTATGATGTTACCTATAGACCGTCTATAGACCGTAGCTGTTACAGTATGGTGTTGTTACCTATAGACCGTCTATAGACCGTAGCTGTTACAGTATGGTGTTGTTACCTATAGACCGCCTATAGACCGTAGCTGTTACAGTATGATGTTGTTACCTATAGACCGTAGCTGTTACAGTATGATGTTGTTACATATAGACTGTCTATAGACCGTAGCTGTTACAGTATGATGTTGTTACCTATAGACCGTAGCTGTTACAGTATGATGTTGTTACCTATAGACCGTCTATAGACCGTAGCTGTTACAGTATGATGTTGTTACCTATAGACCGTCTATAGACCGTAGCTGTTACAGTATGATGTTGTTACCTATAGACCGTCTATAGACCGTAGCTGTTACAGTATGATGTTGTTACCTATAGACCATCTATAGACCGTAGCTGTTACAGTATGATGTTGTTACCTATAGACCGCCTATAGACCGTAGCTGTTACAGTATGATGTTGTTACCTATAGACCGTAGCTGTTACAGTATGATGTTGTTACCTATAGACCGTAGCTGTTACAGTATGATGTTGTTACCTATAGACTGTCTATAGACCGTAGCTGTTACAGTATGATGTTGTTACCTATAGACCGTCTATAGACCGTAGCTGTTACAGTATGATATTGTTACCTATAGACCGTCTATAGACCGTAGCTGTTACAGTATGATGTTGTTACCTATAGACCGCCTATAGACCGTAGCTGTTACAGTATGATGTTGTTACCTATAGACCGTCTATAGACCGTAGCTGTTACAGTATGATGTTGTTACCTATAGACCACATATAGACCGTAGCTGTTACAGTATGATGTTGTTACCTATAGACCGTAGCTGTTACAGTATGATGTTGTTACCTATAGACCGTTTAAAGACCGTAGCTGTTACAGTATGATGTTGTTACCTATAGACCGTCTATAGACCGTAGCTGTTACAGTATGATGTTGTTACCTATAGACCGTCTATAGACCGTAGCTGTTACAGTATGATGTTGTTACCTATAGACTGTCTATAGACCGTAGCTGTTACAGTATGATGTTGTTACCTATAGACCGTCTATAGACCGTAGCTGTTACAGTATGATGTTGTTACCTACCTATGCATCGTGGCTGAGAGCCGCTCCAGATGCTGTCGTCCTGACAGATGCGTGTAGTTGACCCCACCAGGACATAGGGGGCGCTACAGCTGAACGTAACCTCTGACTTGTAGATGAAACTACGTCCTTCTCTTTTCCCCTTGGCTGGGGTACCAGGGTCTCCACAGAACTTGGCTGGAATGGAGAGACCCAAAACATTGGCTTTAGTTCACTGGATTCATACTGACTTTATAAATTAAACATATTCCTCACTCGTGTTTGTTTCATCTATGTGTATAGTGCAGATCATATGGCATATTATATGGCTGGAGTGGAGAGGAGAGACCCAAAACCCTGGCTTTAACATTTATTCCAGGGATGTCCAACTCATTCCATGGTGGGCCCAGTGGCTGCTGGTTTTGTTATTTCCTTTCAATTTGTTTCCAATGTAGACCTAGACAACCAGGTGAGGGGAGTTCATAACTAATCCATGAAGACATAGACAACCAGGTGAGGGGAGTTCCTTATCTAATCAATGAAGACCTAGACAACCAGGTGAGGGGAGTTCCTAACTAATCAATGAAGACCTAGACAACCAGGTGAGGGGAGTTCCTAACTAATCAATGAAGACCTAGACAACCAGGTGAGGGGAGTTCCTAACTAATCCATGAAGACCTAGACAACCAGGTGAGGGGAGTTCCTAACTAATCCATGAAGACCTAGACAACCAGGTGAGGGGAGTTCCTAACTAATCAATGAAGACCTAGACAACCAGGTGAGGGGAGTTCCTAACTAATCAATGAAGACCTAGACAACCAGGTGAGGGGAGTTCCTAACTAATCAATTAAGACCTAGACAACCAGGTGAGCGGAGTTCCTAACTAATCAATGAAGACCTAGACAACCAGGTGAGGGGAGTTCCTAACTAATCAATGAAGACCTAGACAACCAGGTGAGGGGAGTTCCTAACTAATCAATGAAGACCTAGACAACCAGGTGAGGGGAGTTCCTAACTAATCAATGAAGACCTAGACAACCAGGTGAGGGGAGTTCCTAACTAATCAATGAAGACCTAGACAACCAGGTGAGGAGAATTCAAGCACAAGGGAGGAATGGAAACGCACAGACACATTCGGCCCTCCATGGAACGAGTTTGAGCCCTGTGATTCATTCTTCAATAGGAAATGGAAAGGGGGATACCGAGTCAGTTGCACAACTGAATGTGTTCAACCGAAATGTGTCTTCCGCATTTAACCCAACCCCTCTGAATCAGAGAAGGGTTCAAGCAGCAAAGCCGTGAGAAACTATCGGATTGGTTGGCCTTCATTATTATGGATTTGAATCCCCATTCACTGACACCTCAGTGACCGCTAGTCTTGCTGGGGTCCTCCTGGGACATCACGGTTTGAAACAGATACATAACTAAAACATATTCCACATAACTAAAACATATTCCACATAACTAAAACATATTCCACATAACTAAAACATATTCTTCAGTCATGGGCCGATCATATGGCATATTATATGGTGGGAGTGGAGAGGAGAGACCCAAACATAGGCTTTAGTTCAATGGTTTATGATTTCTTGATTCTTGATTAAGTGATTTCTTGATTCTTGATTAAGTGATTTCTTGATTCTTGATTAAGTGATTTCTTGATTCTTGATTAAGTGAAGCCTTAGCAACCTCCACTGTGTTCTTCTTTTGTATTCTTGATTTGGATCCACTTGATTTGGATCCACTGTGCTCTTCTTTGTGTTCTTGATTTGGATCCCCATTAAGTGAAGCAATCTCCACTGTGCTCTTCTTTGGCACATAACTAAAACATTCAGTTTTTTTTAAATCCATCTTTTATCCATGGGTAGATCATATGGTATCATATGGTATGTCACTTTAATTTGCATTATTTTCAAGCGATTCAATCAGGTATTTTATTCACAACAATCAAATCACCAGCCACCAGCCACCAGCCACCAGTGAATAATTAAGAGGGTACCTTGAACAGAGACTCCAGCGGCCGGGGGGTGAAGATGGGGCGAGACACCCCAAGTTACATCTAAATAATTACCCTCTTCAAAAAATGTATTTCCTGACAATGGCCTTGGGGTTAACAACACAACTGAAGCCATCTATGCCAGACAGTATAAAAACTCAGAGCTCTTGCCTCTCTGAGATGCGTCCCAAATGGCCCCCCTACTCCCTATATACTGCAGTACACTACTTCTGACTAGAGCACAGATCAAAAGTCTTGCACTGCAAAGGGAATAGGGTGCCATTTTGGGACCCCCCCTGCAGTAGCGGAGGGGAGGGAACCTGTGGATCACCACTCCTCCACTCCTCCACTGTCTGCCTAATCAAATGGATTAGGACCACCAGGAGCAGAAGCAGAGGAGTCAGCCGTTCTCCCTCTCCTTCAGCTTATCCTCATCAGAAGGGTTTTAGTTAGCTTCAGGCTTTAGCCGCTTGATGCTTCATCATAAGAAAGCAGAGAGAGAGAGAGAGAGGGGGAGAGAGACCAGAGTCGGCTGGCTTGCGTCCCAAATGGCAGACTATTCCCCCTATATAGTGCACTACTTTCGACCAGCGTTCATAGGGATCTGATCAAAAGTATGATCAGAAGCAGTGCACTATATAGGGAATAGTGTGACATTTGGGACGTAATAAGAGTCACTGTGTTCAGTCACGCAGTGATTCCATGGGAATCAGGCAGCACTACGGGGATCAAAGTCAACAATGTGGCTCCGGCTGCAGCCTGCAGCTCCTCAGGACTTGACATCTGCCTCATGCTGCAGGTCTGTGGCTCCGGCTGCAGCCTGCAGCTCCTCAGGACTTGACATCTGCCTCATGCTGCAGGTCTGTGGCTCCGGCTGCAGCCTGCAGCTCCTCAGGACTTGACATCTGCCTCATGCTGCAGGTCTGTGGCTCCGGCTGCAGCCTGCAGCTCCTCAGGACTTGACATCTGCCTCATGCTGCAGGTCTGTGGCTCCGGCTGCAGCCTGCAGCTCCTCAGGACTTGACATCTGCCTCATGCTGCAGGTCTGTGGCTCCGGCTGCAGCCTGCAGCTCCTCAGGACTTGACATCTGCCTCATGCTGCAGGTCTGTGGCTCCGGCTGCAGCTTGCAGCTCCTCAGGACTTGACATCTGCCTCATGCTGCAGGTCTGTGGCTCCGGCTGCAGCCTGCAGCTCCTCAGGACTTGACATCTGCCTCATGCTGCAGGTCTGTGGCTCCGGCTGCAGCCTGCAGCTCCTCAGGACTTGACATCTGCCTCATGCTGCAGGTCTGTGGCTGGAGATACGTTAGTGTTTTCTATATCTCATTCTCTGACCAAGATTACAAAAACAGTCTGTCTGCAAATATTACTATCTTAAAACTACAGTCTATCACTTTATTTCACGTCTTCCTCGATACTGATGTTTTTCTAAATGTTTCAGACAAATGAATTGTGAATTCATTCCCTCTTAGGCGTTAGTGAAATGCCAACAGATAAAGGTCCTAATGACTGAACACACTGCAATGGACCCGTCTGCTGTCACACATTCCAACAACCGTTCTCAATATTCCGACAATGACTGTCAATATTCCGCTGGCATTCTAGAGTGTTAAGGACCCCAAAAAGGTAACAGGGCCATTAGTCATGGCTGTGAGCGGCAGCCTCAGTGATAACCTTCTGTTTCGTGTAAATATAACGTGGATGGGATGGATGGCTGGGGGCCAGAACTTGCTGTGCATAACAAATAGGCCTGGAGTTAAACCTGCCTGTGGACTCAGGCTCGGAGTCTACTAAATTTTTTTCCCTTGATTAGTTTTCTATGCTTTCCAGTTATCAGTATGCATGCAGAGAGAGGACGGACAGTTGCAGAGTTGTTAGAATCCTAGGTAATGTCGCAAATGGCACCCTATTCCCTATATAGTGCACTGCTTTAGACCAGAGCCCTATGGGTGACATTTGGGACACAACGCGACTCTCTCTAACCCTGCTGGACAGGTGAACTGCAGATATGTTGTTGTTGTTGTTGATGCTGTCGCCTAGCAGTGAAGATGTACCTGTATCTTTAGCAATATTATAAGATAATTGCAGTAGGAACAATGAGGGATCTAGTAGTGTTATTACTATATACTGTACTGTACTGCTGTGGTGTGAATCTAGTGTTATTACTATATACTGTAATGTACCGCTGTGGTGTGAATCTAGTGTTATTACTATATACTGTACTGTACTGCTGTGGTGTGAATCTAGTGTTATTACTATATACTGTACTGTACCGCTGTGGTGTGAATCTAGTGTTATTACTATATACTGTACTGTACTGTACTGCTGTGGTGTGAATCTAGTGTTATTACTATATACTGTACTGTACTGCTGTGGTGTGAATCTAGTGTTATTACTATATACTGTACTGTACTGCTGTGGTGTGAATCTAGTGTTATTACTATATACTGTACTGTACCGCTGTGGTGTGAATCTAGTGTTATTACTATATACTGTACTGTACTGCTGTGGTGTGAATCTAGTGTTATTACTATATACTGTACTGTACTGCTGTGGTGTGAATCTAGTGTTATTACTATATACTGTACTGTACCGCTGTGGTGTGAATCTAGTGTTATTACTATATACTGTACTGTACTGCTGTGGTGTGAATCTAGTGTTATTACTATATACTGTACTGTACCGCTGTGGTGTGAATCTAGTGTTATTACTATATACTGTACTGTACTGCTGTGGTGTGAATCTAGTGTTATTACTATATACTGTACTGTACTGCTGTGGTGTGAATCTAGTGTTATTACTATATACTGTACTGTACTGCTGTGGTGTGAATCTAGTGTTATTACTATATACTGTACTGTACTGCTGTGGTGTGAATCTAGTGTTATTACTATATACTGTACTGTACTGCTGTGGTGTGAATCTAGTGTTATTACTATATACTGTACTGTACTGCTGTGGTGTGAATCTAGTGTTATTACTATATACTGTACTGCTGTGGTGTGAATCTAGTGTTATTACTATATACTGTACTGTACTGCTGTGGTGTGAATCTAGTGTTATTATTATATACTGTACTGTACTGCTGTGGTGTGAATCTAGTGTTATTACTATATACTGTACTGTACTGCTGTGGTGTGAATCTAGTGTTATTACTATATACTGTACTGCTGTGGTGTGAATCTAGTGTTATTACTATATACTGTACTGCTGTGGTGTGAATCTAGTGTTATTACTATATACTGTACTGTACTGCTGTGGTGTGAATCTAGTGTTATTACTATATACTGTACTGTACTGCTGTGGTGTGAATCTAGTGTTATTACTACATACTGTACTGTACTGCTGTGGTGTGAATCTAGTGTTATTACTATATACTGTACTGCTGTGGTGTGAATCTAGTGTTATTACTATATACTGTACTGTACTGCTGTGGTGTGAATCTAGTGTTATTACTATATACTGTACTGTACTGCTGTGGTGTGAATCTAGTGTTATTACTATATACTGTACTGTACTGCTGTGGTGTGAATCTAGTGTTATTACTATATACTGTACTGTACTGCTGTGGTGTGAATCTAGTGTTATTACTATATACTGTACTGCTGTGGTGTGAATCTAGTGTTATTACTATATACTGTACTGTACTGCTGTGGTGTGAATCTAGTGTTATTACTATATACTGTACTGTACTGCTGTGGTGTGAATCTAGTGTTATTACTATATACTGTACTGCTGTGGTGTGAATCTAGTGTTATTACTATATACTGTACTGTACTGCTGTGGTGTGAATCTAGTGTTATTACTATATACTGTACTGTACTGCTGTGGTGTGAATCTAGTGTTATTACTATATACTGTACTGTACTGCTGTGGTGTGAATCTAGTGTTATTACTATATACTGTACTGTACTGCTGTGGTGTGAATCTAGTGTTATTACTATATACTGTACTGTACTGCTGTGGTGTGAATCTAGTGTTATTACTATATACTGTACTGTACTGCTGTGGTGTGAATCTAGTGTTATTACTATATACTGTACTGCTGTGGTGTGAATCTAGTGTTATTACTATATACTGTACTGTACTGCTGTGGTGTGAATCTAGTGTTATTACTATATACTGTACTGTACTGCTGTGGTGTGAATCTAGTGTTATTACTATATACTGTACTGATGTGGTGTGAATCTAGTGTTATTACTATATACTGTACTGTACTGCTGTGGAGTGAATCTAGTGTTATTACTATATACTGTACTGCTGTGGTGTGAATGTAGTGTTATTACTATATACTGTACTGTACTGCCGTGGTGTGAATCTAGTGTTATTACTATATACTGTACTGTACTGCTGTGGTGTGAATCTAGTGTTATTACTATATACTGTACTGTACTGCTGTGGTGTGAATCTAGTGTTATTACTACATACTGTACTGTACTGCTGTGGTGTGAATGTAGTGTTATTACTATATACTGTACTGTACTGCCGTGGTGTGAATCTAGTGTTATTACTATATACTGTACTGTACTGCTGTGGTGTGAATCTAGTGTTATTACTATATACTGTACTGTACTGCTGTGGTGTGAATCTAGTGTTATTACTACATACTGTACTGTACTGCTGTGGTGTGAATCTAGTGTTATTACTATATACTGTACTGCTGTGGTGTGAATCTAGTGTTATTACTATATACTGTACTGTACTGCTGTGGTGTGAATCTAGTGTTATTACTATATACTGTACTGTACTGCTGTGGTGTGAATCTAGTGTTATTACTATATACTGTACTGTACTGCTGTGGTGTGAATCTAGTGTTATTACCATATACTGTACTGCTGTGGTGTGAATCTAGTGTTATTACTATATACTGTACTGTACTGCTGTGGTGTGAATCTAGTGTTATTACTATATACTGTACTGTACTGCTGTGGTGTGAATCTAGTGTTATTACTATATACTGTACTGTACTGCTGTGGTGTGAATATAGTGTTATTACCCTATACTGTACTGCTGTGGTGTGAATCTAGTGTTATTACTATATACTGTACTGTACTGCTGTGGTGTGAATCTAGTGTTATTACTATATACTGTACTGTACTGCCGTGGTGTGAATCTAGTGTTATTACTATATACTGTACTGCTGTGGTGTGAATCTAGTGTTATTACTATATACTGTACTGTACTGCTGTGGTGTGAATCTAGTGTTATTACTATATACTGTACTGCTGTGGTGTGAATCTAGTGTTATTACTATATACTGTACTGTACTGCTGTGGTGTGAATCTAGTGTTATTACCCTATACTGTACTGCTGTGGTGTGAATATAGTGTTATTACTATATACTGTACTGCTGTGGTGTGAATCTAGTGTTATTACCCTATACTGTACTGCTGTGGTGTGAATATAGTGTTATTACTATATACTGTACTGCTGTGGTGTGAATCTAGTGTTATTACCCTATACTGTACTGCTGTGGTGTGAATCTAGTGTTATTACCCTATACTGTACTGTACTGCTGTGGTGTGAATCTAGTGTTATTACTATATACTGTACTGTACTGCTGTGGTGTGAATCTAGTGTTATTACTATATACTGTACTGTACTGCTGTGGTGTGAATCTAGTGTTATTACTATATACTGTACTGCTGTGGTGTGAATCTAGTGTTATTACTATATACTGTACTGTACTGCTGTGGTGTGAATCTAGTGTTATTACTATATACTGTACTGCTGTGGTGTGAATCTAGTGTTATTACCCTATACTGTACTGCTGTGGTGTGAATATAGTGTTATTACTATATACTGTACTGCTGTGGTGTGAATATAGTGTTATTACTATATACTGTACTGCTGTGGTGTGAATCTAGTGTTATTACTATATACTGTACTGTACTGCTGTGGTGTGAATCTAGTGTTATTACTATATACTGTACTGCTGTGGTGTGAATCTAGTGTTATTACCCTATACTGTACTGCTGTGGTGTGAATCTAGTGTTATTACCCTATACTGTACTGTACTGCTGTGGCTGTGAATCTAGTGTTATTACTATATACTGTACTGTACTGCTGTGGTGTGAATCTAGTGTTATTACTATATACTGTACTGCTGTGGTGTAAATCTCTATATTCAGCAGTTTAAGTGCTGCACTAAGGACCCAGCTCTGTAATGGCTCTGCACTGTTCTGGACTCAGTAGACCAAATCTACTGGGGACCATAGAGGAAGCATTTCCTGTACAATATGCATCATTATCACTTTTCAGGATTTACATGATCAGCACTTTTTCCTATTGTTTCATTCTCAACTCTCCTAGCTCTGCATTGTAGCCAGCCTACCTATATTTCATCACAATATAGAAGACAACATGCTATTTTTATACAGTACAATGTGTAATCTACCTCTTTGTACAGAGCTGAACACCTCAGAAACAATACGCCATGGCAATCTACATGTTGTTACAGAGCTGAACACCTCAGAAACAATATGCCATGGCAATTGCCACCAACCTGACACACCCACTCAACCAGGAGAACCAGCTGCTACCATCGGGCCGCCGATACAGAGTCCATCTTATAAAACCGCCAGAGTCCAGAAATCATTCATCAGTATTATTCCCCCCCCCCCCACCCCCCCACCCCCCCACGGAATTTCCGAACTGAATTAGGAACTGTATCCACGCGTTGTCTGCTGTAGTTTGTGATGCATGTGTCTTAATGCACCTATTGGTGATGCTGTGTTGTTGTTTGTTGAGATGCAAGAAAGGGGACACACAATAAATCATTATTATCTACGTGTATGTACACGTTGAATACCTGTATCTTTAAAACTCTTTGTACAGAGTTGAAAAGCTCAGTAGCAACACATTGCTATCTAGGTGTTTTGTACAGAATTGAATCCCAGTATGTATCTCTAAAACAATACATTGCTGTGCGACAGTCGGGAGAGGAGAAGAAAAATATGAAGGCGTTCGTTGTGTTTGACTCACGCAGACACTGAGGCAGATCCCCTCTCCAGGAGCCCAGACCCACACAGGTCAGGATAGCTGGGAAGGAGAGCTCATATCCGGGCAGGCAGCTGTAGCTCACACTGGTCCCCCACTCAAACACTGACCCCTCCAGGAGGCCGTTATGGATGTCAGGGGGCCGAGGGCAGGTCACCACTGAGGAGAGAGAGGATGGAAAGATGCATTTGTCAACTCTTAAAAAAAAAAAAAAAGTATTATTTTTTAAGTCATTTTATTAGACGCTCTCATCCAGAGCGACTTACAGTTAGTGAGTGCATACCGTATTTTTTATAGGCCAATAGATACGTTTGCTTAGAAAATCTAGTGTTAAAACCAACGCATTTCGGGGGAATGCCTTAATCCTGGTTTTTGAGGGGTATATCAAATCATTGAGGAGACAGATGGACAGACGGGTGGGCAGAGGGGCGGCAGGAGGGACAGACAAGGCAAAGTTAAGGCCTGGATACACAAGGCGATTAGAGAAAACAATAATCAACACGTCTTTTCTCCTTTTATGATGCTAGTTCAGTGCTCCTTGTATCTAACTATAGGACACACCAGATCTCTATAGATTATATTGTGACCCTATATATAGAATGATGCTAGTTCAGAGCTATAGGGGCGGGGCGGCAGGTGGCTTAGTGGTTAAGAGCGTAGTGCCAGTAACCGAAAGGTCGCTGGTTCTAATCCCTGAGCCAACTAGGTGAAAAATCTGTCGATGTGCCCTTGAGCAAGGCACTTAACCCTAATTGCTCCTGTAAGTCGCTCTGGATAAGAGCGTCTGCTAAATGACTAAAATGTAAAAAAATGTCTATAGATTATATTGTGTGTGTGAGCATTTATCTGACTAGGAATTACTGTTGTGAGACAATGGCTAGATCCCAAATGGCACCCTATTCCCTATATAGTGCACTGCTTTTGACCAAAGCCCTATGGGGAAGAAGAAAGAATTTTGCCCACGCTACAACTATATAGGTCCCCTAATACAGAACTAGTAAAGGCCCAGTGGTACAGACGTCTATATAGGTCCACTAATACAGAACTAGTAAAGGCCCAGTGGTACAGACGTCTATATAGGTCCACTAATACAGAACTAGTAAAGGCCCAGTGTTACAGACGTCTATATAGGTCCCCTAATACAGAACTAGTAAAGGCCCAGTGGTACAGACGTCTATATAGGTCCACTAATACAGAACTAGTAAAGGCCCAGTGGTACAGACGTCTATATAGGTCCACTAATACAGGACTAGTAAAGGCCCAGTGGTACAGACGTCTATATAGGTCCACTAATACAGGACTAGTAAAGGCCCAGTGGTACAGACGTCTATATAAGTCCACTAATACAGGACTAGTAAAGGCCCAGTGGTACAGACGTCTATATAGGTCCCCTAATACAGGACTAGTAAAGGCCCAGTGGTACAGACGTCTATATAGGTCCACTAATACAGGACTAGTAAAGGCCCAGTGGTACAGACGTCTATATAGGTCCCCTAATACAGGACTAGTAAAGGCCCAGTGGTACAGACGTCTATATAGGTCCACTAATACAGGACTAGTAAAGGCCCAGTGGTACAGACGTCTATATAGGTCCACTAATACAGAACTAGTAAAGGCCCAGTGGTACAGACGTCTATATAGGTCCACTAATACAGGACTAGTAAAGGCCCAGTGGTACAGACGTCTATATAGGTCCACTAATACAGGACTAGTAAAGGCCCAGTGGTACAGACGTCTATATAGGTCCACTAATACAGAACTAGTAAAGGCCCAGTGGTACAGACGTCTATATAGGTCCACTAATATAGAACTAGTAAAGGCCCAGTGGTACAGACGTCTATATAGGTCCACTAATACAGGACTAGTAAAGGCCCAGTGGTACAGACGTCTATATAGGTCCACTAATACAGGACTAGTAAAGGCCCAGTGGTACAGACGTCTACAGTGGGGAAAAAAAGTATTTAGTCAGCCACCAATTGTGCAAGTTCTCCCACTTAAAAAGATGAGAGAGGCCTGTAATTTTCATCATATGTACACGTCAACTATGACAGACAAAATGAGAAAAAAAATTCTAGAAACTCACATTGTAGGATTTTTAATGAATTTATTTGCAAATTATGGTGGAAAATAAGTATTTGGTCAACTTCAAACAAGCAAGATTTCTGGCTCTCACAGACCTGTAACTTCTTCTTTAAGAGGCTCCTCTGTCCTCCACTCGTTACCTGTATTAATGGCACCTGTTTGAACTTGTTATCAGTATAAAAGACACCTGTCCACAACCTCTAACAGTCACACTCCAAACTCCACTATGGCCAAGACCAAAGAGCTGTCAAAGGACACCAGAAACAAAATTGTAGACCTGCACCAGGCTGGGAAGACTGAATCTGCAATAGGTAAGCAGCTTGGTTTGAAAAAATCTACTGTGGGAGCAATTATTAAGAAATGGAAGACATACAAGACCACTGATAATCTCCCTCGGTCTGGGGCTCCACGCAAGATCTCACCCAGTGGGGTCAAAATGATCACAAGAACGGTGAGCAAAAATCCCAGAACCACACGGGGGGGACCTAGTGAATGACCTGCAGAGAGCTGGGACCAAAGTAACAAGCCTACCATCAGTAACACACTGCGCCGCCAGGGACTCAAATCCTGCAGTGTCAGACGTGTCCCCCTGCTTAAGCCAGTACATGTCCAGGCCCGTCTGAAGTTTGCTAGAGTGCATTTGGATGATCCAGAAGAGGATTGGGAGAATGTCATATGGTCAAATGAAACCAAAATATAACTTTTTGGTAAAAACTCAACTCGTTGTGTTTGGAGGACAAAGAATGCTGAGTTGCATCCAAAGAACACCATACCTACTGTGAAGCATGAGGGTGGAAACATCATGCTTTGGGGCTGTTTTTCTGCAAAGGGACCAGGACGACTGATCCGTGTAAAGGAAACAATGAATGGGGCCATGTATCGTGAGATTTTGAGTGAAAACCTCCATCCATCAGCAAGGGCATTGAAGATGACACGTGGCTGGGTCTTTCAGCATGACAATGATCCCAAACACACCGCCCGGGCAACGAAGGAGTGGCTTCGTAAGAAGCATTTCAAGGTCCTGGAGTGGCCTAGCCAGTCTCCAGATCTCAATCCCATAGAAAATCTTTGGAGGGAGTTGAAAGTCTGTGTTGCCCAGTGACAGCCCCAAAACATCACTGCTCTAGAGGAGATCTGCATGGAGGAATGGGCCAAAATACCAGCAACAGTGTGTGAAAACCTTGTGAAGACTTACAGAAAACGTTTGACCTGTGTCATTGCCAACAAAGGGTATATAACAAAGTATTGAGAAACTTTTGTTATTGACCAAATACTTATTTTCCACCATCATTTGCAAATAAATTCATTAAAAATCCTACAATTTGATTTTCTGCATTTTTTTTTCTCATTTTGTCTGTCATAGTTGACGTGTACCTATGATGAAAATTACAGGCCTCTCTCATCTTTTTAAGTGGGAGAACTTGCACAATTGGCGGCTGACTAAATACTTTTTTTCCCCACTGTATATAGGTCCACTAATACAGGACTAGTAAAGGCCCAGTGGTACAGACGTCTATATAGGTCCACTAATACAGGACTAGTAAAGGCCCAGTGATACAGACGTCTATATAGGTCCCCTAATACAGAACTAGTAAAGGCCCAGTGGTACAGACGTCTATATAGGTCCACTAATACAGGACTAGTAAAGGCCCAGTGGTACAGACGTCTATATAGGTCCACTAATACAGAACTAGTAAAGGCCCAGTGTTACAGACGTCTATATAGGTCCCCTAATACAGAACTAGTAAAGGCCCAGCGCACTACTTTTGTGAACACATTTAATTTTTCTCCCAAAATAATTGTTTGGGTTATTAATATATATTTTTTAATTCCGATTTTTCTGGGGGTTCTGCAGCACCACTAGTACTCTGCATGAGGAGGCATGATCTTTGTGTAACACTGCACAATACCCTAACTAAACCCTGTAAAGAATGGTTGGTTTAGTGCTTTGTTTCTTTTGCCAAATACGTAATATTTCTATATTCATATAGCGTGTAGCTACTGAGCACAGAATCTTTCGGGGTGTCAATAATTTTGACCCCTACTTTTTTGAGAAAAAAAAAAAAGTATTTATTGTTTCTCTGAGCAATTGTATTAGTGTAAAAAATAATTGTATAATAAAATATAATTTTTAGCGTTCAATATAGCTCAGTATTTGAATTATTTATTTTACACAGTCTTTATTGCTCATCTTTATCGAGAGTGTCAATAATTTCAGACCCCACTGTACATGACCTACCAAGCTGCTCAGAATACTTAATTTCTGTCAATGCTGTTTTATCCCTCCTTGACCATAAGGAATGCATAAACACTCCAACAACCGGGAGTTGTTTCTTTGTGTTTCTCTTGAGTCCTTGAGAAAGGCACTTTTCTCTCTCTGTTTCCCAAATGGTTACCATTTCAGATGCAGACACTTTATCTGAATTACATCCATAAATATAAATATCCAGCTGGTTGCAGAATGATTCAACGAGTCACCCTGATTATTACAATAACAGTGACATACAGTACGAACCGCACAACATCCACAATTACCTCCGAGACTTCCAACAGGCAGGCAGCACTGAATAACAAGTAGAACTGTAAAACTGTCCCTGTTTCCCAAATGCTAAGTAGCCTAGCTAGCTGGTATTATTGCATCTTAGCTGAACATGAAAACTCAGGATCCCTAGACTCAGGAATCCTGCTGGCTGCCAACAACTCAGGATCCCTAGACTCAGGAATCCTGCTGGCCGCCAAAAAACTCAGGATCCCTAGACTCAGGAATCCTGCTGGATGCCAAAAAGAACTCAGGATCCCTAGACTCAGGAATCTTGCTGGCTGCCAACAACTCAGGATCCCTAGACTCAGGAATCTTGCTGGCTGCCAACAACTCAGGATCCCTAGACTCAGGAATCCTGCTGGCTGCCAACAACTCAGGATCCCTAGACTCAGGAATCCTGCTGGCTGCCAACAACTCAGGATCCCTAGACTCAGGAATCCTTGCTGGCTGCCAACAACTCAGGATCCCTAGACTCAGGAATCCTGCTGGCTGCCAACAACTCAGGATCCCTAGACTCAGGAATCCTGCTGGCTGCCAACAACTCAGGATCCCTAGACTCAGGAATCCTGCTGGCTGCCAACAACTCAGGATCCCTAGACTCAGGAATCCTGCTGGCTGCCAACAACTCAGGATCCCTAGACTCAGGAATCCTGCTGGCTGCCAACAACTCAGGATCCCTAGACTCAGGAATCCTGCTGGCTGCCAACAACTCAGGATCCCTAGACTCAGGAATCCTGCTGGCTGCCAACAACTCAGGATCCCTAGACTCAGGAATCCTGCTGGATGCCAACAACTCAGGATCCCTAGACTCAGGAATCCTGCTGGCTGCAGCTTCGAATGTGTCACATACAGCTAGCTACAGCCTTGCTACAGCCTGGCATATCTCTATCTGCCAATAAGCAGCGAGCAGCATATCCCAGCCTGCCTGGCTGTCTGTGATAGGATGACCAGCTGCCCCTGCATTATGACAGTATCAAGGCTGCGTTCCAAAATCAAATCACCCTGTCTGCACCTCACCATCTTGAAGTTAAAGGCAATCATGCAGAAACAAAGGATGGCCTGAAATAGAGGACGTGATTGTTTTTCCTCAGTCTCAGACAGTCTCAGAACAGACAATGATTCTCTTACTTCTTCTTCTACCCTTTTGCTCCTGAGCTGCCAGATGAATAAAAAAAGCTGTGATTAACCAACTGTATTCTACTATTAAGATGCTGTTGATGATGCACTGGCTGCTTACCTCAGATCGGCATCGAGGGAGACGTCTCTGCATACACAACAGACCTGGGTTGAAATACTATTTGAAATAATTTAAAATACTGTATCTGTGCTTGATTGAGCTTGTCTGATGCAATGGAACCCAATAGAAAAGTTTCAAAAGGGGCAAACCCCGCCCACCTGTCACTCCAGGCAAAAAAAACGCTCAAAGTATTTGAAAGATTTCTAATAGTATTTGAACCCAGGTTTGATACACAACACATTACGTCTGAATGTTATCCTGAACTATGCTTAGCAGCCCTGTTCCAGTTTATCTTTAGTAGTTGTCCCATTAATACAGAGTACCAGATTAATAATCAAATCTTTCCAGGTCTCTTTTATTTTATTAAATTTACCCAGATAAAAAATAAATGGTAGGAAGTGCAGGTGGGAGGGAGGGAATAGCACTATTGCAGCCCCTCTATAGAAGCCCCTCTGGCTCTCTGACTAAGTAATGAATATACTGGTAGAATTAGAATGATTAAGAATGATTCTTCTCATTCTATTTCTATGGTGGTAACTATTATGGACTGTGTCTATAAAAATGTACAGTGGGGGGAAAAAAAGTATTTAGTCAGCCATCAATTGTGCAAGTTCTCCCACTTAAAAAGATGAGAGAGGCCTGTAATTTTCATCATAGGTACACGTCAACTATGACAGACAATTATAGATTTTTTTCTCTCCAGAAAATCACATTGTAGGATTTTTTAATGAATTTATTTGCAAATTATGGTGGAAAATAAGTATTTGGTCACTTACAAACAAGCAAGATTTCTGGCTCTCACAGACCTGTAACTTCTTCTTTAAGAGGCTCCTCTGTCCTCCACTCGTTACCTGTATTAATGGCACCTGTTTGAACTTGTTATCAGTATAAAAGACACCTGTCCACAACCTCAAACAGTCACACTCCAAACTTCACTATGGCCAAGACCAAAGAGCTGTCAAAGGACACCAGAAACAAAATTGTAGACCTGCACCAGGCTGGGAAGACTGAATCGCCAGGGTTGTGGGTTCGATTCCCACGGGGGGCCAGTATAAAAAAATATGTATTCACTAACTGTAAGTCGCTCTGGATAAGAGCGTCTGCTAAATGACTAAAATGTAAATGTAAGCAGCTTGGTTTGAAGAAATCAACTGTGGGAGCAATTATTAGGAAATGGAAGACATACAAGACCACTGATAATATCCCTCGATCTGGGGCTCCACGCAAGATCTCACCCCGTGGGGTCAAAATGATCACAAGAACGGTGAGCAAAAATCCCAGAACCACACGGGGGGACCTTGTGAATGACCTGCAGAGAGCTGGGACCAAAGTAACAAAGCCTACCATCAGTAACACACTACGCCGCCAGGGACTCAAATCCTGCAGTGCCAGACGTGTCCCCCTGCTTAAGCCAGTACATGTCCAGGCCCGTCTGAAGTTTGCTAGAGTGCATTTGGATGATCCAGAAGAGGATTGGGAGAATGTCATATGGTCAGATGAAACCAAAATATAACTTTTTGGTAAAAACTCAACTTGTCGTGTTTGGAGGACAAATAATGCTGAGTTGCATCCAAAGAACACCATACCTACTGTGAAGCATGGGGGTGGAAACATCATGCTTTGGGGCTGTTTTTCTGCAAAGGGACCAGGACGACTGATCCGTGTAAAGGAAAGAATGAATGGGGCCATGTATCGTGAGATTTTGAGTGAAAACCTCCTTCCATCAGCAAGGGCATTGAAGATGAAACGTGGCTGGGTCTTTCAGCATGACAATGATCCCAAACACACCGCCCGGGCAACGAAGGAGTGGCTTCGTAAGAAGCATTTCAAGGTCCTGGAGTGGCCTAGCCAGTCTTCAGATCTCAACCCCATAGAAAATCTTTGGAGGGAGTTGAAAGTCCGTGTTGCCCAGCGACAGCCCCAAAACATCACTGCTCTAGAGGAGATCTGCATGGAGGAATGGGCCAAAATACCAGCAACAGTGTGTGAAAACCTTGTGAAGACTTACAGAAAACATTTGACCTGTGTCATTGCCAACAAAGGGTATATAACAAAGTATTGAGAAACTTTTGTTATTGACCAAATACTTATTTTCCACCATAATTTGCAAATAAATTCATTAAAAATCCTACAATGTGATTTTCCGGATAGTTGACGTGTACCTATGATGAAAATTACAGGCCTCTCTCATCTTTTAAGTGGGAGAACTTGAACAATTGGTGGCTGACTAAATACTTTTTCCCCCCACTGTATATAGTATGTATAAGCTGGAAGTAGAGGCCTAAGCATTGTTGTTCACTAGTTTACTCCAATTAGGGAAGGGTTGTTGGGGTTGGAAAGTAATAAAGGGAAATATATATATTTTTAAAGGATATGTATATATATATGTATGTACATGTATTTATATGTATTTATATGTATGTATGTGTATGTATATATATATATATATATATATATATATATATATATATATACAGTGGGGCAAAAAAGTATTTAGTCAGCCACCAATTGTGCAAGATCTCCCACTTAAAAAGATGAGAGAGGCCTGTAATTTTCATCATAGGTACACGTCAACTATGACAGACAAATTGAGAAAAAAAAATCCAGAAAATCCTATTGTAGGATTTTTAATGAATTTATTTGCAAATTATGGTGGAAAATAAGTATTTGGTCACCTACAAACAAGCAAGATTGCTGGCTCTCACAGACCTGTAACTTCTTCTTTAAGAGGCTCCTCTGTCCTCCACTCGTTACCTGTATTAATGGCACCTGTTTGAACTTGTTATCAGTATAAAATACACCTGTCCACAACCTCAAACAGTCACACTCCAAACTTCACAATGGCCAAGACCAAAGAGCTGTCAAAGGACACAAAAAACAAAATTGTAGACCTGCACCAGGCTGGGAAGACTGTATCTGCAACAGGTAAGCAGCTTGGTTTGAAGAAATCAACTGTGGGAGCAATTATTAGGAAATGGAAGACATACAAGACCACTGATAATCTCCCTCGATCTGGGGCTCCACGCAAGATCTCACCCCGTGGGGTCAAAATGATCACAAGAACGGTGAGCAAAAATCCCAGAACCACACGGGGGGACCTAGTGAATGACCTGCTGAGAGCTGGGACCAAAGTAACAAAGCCAACCATCAGTAACACACTACGCCGCCAGGGACTCAAATCCTGCAGTGCGAGACGTGTCCCCCTGCTTAAGCCAGTACATGTCCAGGCCCGTCTGAAGTGCATTTGGATGATCCAGAAGAGGATTGGGAGAATGTCATATGGTCAGATGAAACCAAAATATAACTTTTTGGTAAAATCTCAACTCGTCATGTTTGGAGGACAAAGAATGCTGAGTTGCATCCAAAGAACACCATACCTACTGTGAAGCATGGGGTTGGAAACATCATGCTTTGGGGCTGTTTTTCTGCAAAGGGACCAGGACGACTGATCTGTGTAAAGGAAAGAATGAATGGGGCCATGTATCGTGAGATTTTGAGTGAAACCCTCCTTCCATCAGCAAGGGCATTGAAGATGAAACGTGGCTGGGTCTTTCAGCATGACAATGATCCCAAACACACCGCCCGGGCAACGAAGGAGTGGCTTCGTTAGAAGCATTTCAAGGTCCTGGAGTGGCCTAGCCAGTCTCCAGATCTCAACCCCATAGAAAATCTTTGGAGGGAGTTGAAAGTCTGTGTTGCCCAGCGACAGCCCCAAAACATCACTGCTCTAGAGGAGATCTGCATGGAGGAATGGGCCAAAATACCAGCAACAGTGTGTGAAAACCTTGTGAAGACTTACAGAAAACGTTTGACCTGTGTCATTGCCAACAAAGGGTATATAACAAAGTATTGAGAAACTTTTGTTATTGACCAAATACTTATTTTCCACCATCATATGCCAATAAATTCATAAAAAATCCTACAATGTGATTTTCTGGATTTATTTTTCTAATTTTGTCTGTCATAGTTGACGTGTACCTATGATGAAAATTACAGGCCTCTCTCATCTTTTTAAGTGGGAGAACTTGCACAATTTGGTGGCTGACTAAATACTTTTTTTCCCCACTGTATATATATACAGTTGAAGTCGGAAGTTTACATATACCTTAGCCAAATACAATTACACTCAGTTTTTCACAATTCCTGACATTTATTCCTAGGAAAAAGTTCCTGTCTTAGGTCAGATAGGATCACCACTTTATTTTAAGAATGTGAAATGTCAGAATAATAGTAGAGAGAATGATTTATTTAAGCTTTTATTTCTTTCATCACATTCCCAGTGGGTCAGAAGTTTACATACACTCAATTAGTATTTGGTAGCATTGCCTTTAAATTGTTTAACTTGGGTCAAACATTTTGGGTAGCCTTCCACAAGCTTCCCACAATAAGTTGGGTGAATTTTGGCCCATTCCTCCTGACAGAGCTGGTGTAACTGAGTCAGGTTTGTAGGCCTTGCTCGAACACGCTTTTCAGTTCTGCCCACAACATTGTCCATTTGGAAGACCCATTTGCGACCAAGCTTTAACTTCCTGACTGATGTCATGAGATGTTGCTTCAATATATCCACATAATTTTCCTTCCTCTTGATGCCATCTATTTTGTGAAGTGCACTAGTCCCTCCTGCAGCCAAGCACCCCCACAGCAGGATGCTGCCACCCCCATGCTTCGCGGTTGGGATTGTGTTATTCGGCTTGCAAGCGTCCCCCCTTTTCCTCCAAACATAACGATGGTCATTATGGCCAAACAGTTCTATTTTTGTTTCATCAGACCAGAGGACATTTCTCCAAAAAGTACAATCTTAGTCCCCATATGCAGTTGCAGACCGTAGTCTGGCTTTTTTATGGCAGTTTTGGAGCAGTGGCTTCTTCCTTGCTGAGCGGCCTTTCAGGTTATGTCGATATAGGACTCGTTTTACTGTGAATATAGATAATTTTGTACATGTTTCCTCCAGCATCTTCACAAGGTCCTTTGCTGTTGTTCTGGGATTGATTTGCACTTTTCGCACCAAAGTACGTTCATCTCTAGGAGACAGAACGCGTCTCCTTCCTGAGCGGTATGACGGCTGCGTGGTCCCATGGTGTTTATACTTGCGTACTATTGTATATACAGATGAACGTGGTACCATCAGGCATTTGGAAATTGCTCCCAAGGATGAACCAGACTTGTGGAGGTCTACCATTATTTTTCTGAGGTCTTTCTGAGGTCTCCCATGATGTCAAGCAAAGCGGCACTGAGTTTGAAGGTAGGCCTTGAAATACATCCACAGGTACACCTCCAATTGACTCAAATGATGTCAATTAGCCTATCAGAAGCTTCTAAAGCCATGACATCATTTTCTGGATTTTCCCAAGCTGTTTAAAGGCACAGTCAACTTAGTGCATGTAAACTTCTGACCTACTGGAATTGTGATACACTGAATTATAATTATAATCTGTCTGTAAACAATTGTTGGAAAAATTACTTGTGTCATGCACAAAGTAAATGTCCTAACCGACTTGCCAAAACTATAGTTTGTTAACAAGAAATTTGTGGAGTGGTTGAAAAATGAGTTTTAATGACTCCAACCTAATTGTATACAATCAACACCACAGGCCTTTTTGGGTTGGAGGGTTTGTATTTTGTCCTGTAGTTCATTCAATGTAAATGGAGAATCCAGTGGGTTCTGGTAGTCTTTAATAGTTGATTCTATGATTTGCATTTGTTCATGTAAATGTTTTTGCTGTTTGTTCTTTGTTATAGGGCCAAAAAGATTGGAGAAGTGGTACTCATACTTCTCCGTTTTGGATAGATAGCTCTTCGTGTTGTTGTTTGTTTAGTGTTTTCCAATTTTCCCAGAAGTGTTTAGAGTCTATGGATTCTTCAATTACATTGAGCTGATTTCTGACATGCTGTTCCTTCTTTTTCCGTAGTGTATTTCTGTATTGTTTTAGTGATTCACCATAGTGAAGGCGTAGGCTCAGGTTTTCTGGGTCTCTGTGTTTTTGGTTGGATAGGTTTCTCAATATCTTTCTTAGGTTTTTACATTCTTCATCAAACCATTTGTCATTGTTGTTAATTTTCTTAGGTTATCTGTTAGAGATTTTTAGATTTGATAGGGAAGCTGATCTCTCTCTCTCTCTCTCTCCCCCTCTCTCCCTCTCCCTCTCTCTCTCTCCCTCTCTCTCCCTCCCCCTCTCCCTCTCCCTCTCCTGTGATCACCATCAGAGCTATACGTGCAGGGATCTATCCAGCAGACCACCATAGGACAGCTTAATAATGGAACAGATAGCAGGAAATATTACTGCTCGGGTGTGTGAGAGGTTGGCGTGTTCTTAAGAACTCTGTCTGAGGGGACTTGTCAAAAGTGTGTGTGTGAGAGTGTGTGTGTGTGAGGGAGTGTGTGTGAGGGAGTGTGTGTGAGGGAGTGTGTATGAGGGAGTGTGTGTGTGTGTGTTTGGTTTTACTCACATTGTGGGGACAAGAAGTGCTCACAATGATAGTAAAACAAGGAAAAGGGACATTTCCCCCACAAGGAAACAGGCTATTATAGACTTAAGGGTTAGGGGTTAGGGGTTAGGGGAAAATAGGATTTTGAATGGGAATCAATTGTTTGGTCCCAACAAGGATAGTAAAATAAACGTGTGCGTGCCTGCATGCGTGCGTGTGTGCGTGCGTTCGTGATGTAGGAGTGTGATATCGGAACCCATAACCAAATCTTGCTTCGTGCCACCTACAATATCTTCCATTTATATTAACGTCAGTCATGGTAGATTAGCAGGAGTATGACACCGAGGGTGGACAGATGCAGCAGGGATTATACATCCAGTATGAACCCAAGTCAACAGCCTCCTTAGTTCATTGTCTAAAAAAGGCTCCATGTCATCTGAGTGTGTGTGTGTGTGTGTGTGTGTGTGAATGGGCAATCCTGTGCTCTGTTATTGCAGAGATCTGTTCCTTAGCAACCATGTCCCATTTGCCTTGTCAGTCCGTCGTGCTCCTCGTGGCTCGTCGCTCGCTGCCTTCCTGGCGCCACTGCAGCACGTAATCTGCACAAGATACGTCCCAAATGGCCCCCTATTCCCTATATACTACCTTATAACGTGGTTCGGGTAGTGCACTATACAGTACACAGGGTGCCATTTGAGATGCAACCATTTAGTTTTGGACTTTGTCGCCAGATATGCAAATGTATTGCTTCTCTTGTGCAATAAATTCTTCTGCTTCATGAGAGCAGCAAGGATATTCCTCCCTGGGAGAGTGAAGTTGAACGTTCATCTAACCAGAACAGAAGAGAGCCAGGGGTGTGATTCTTCCATTAGAATACTGTAGCTGTAAATAATGTGTGATACAGAATAGAGCTTCTTCACTCATTACTTTTAACATCTAGGGCCTGACTCACAGTTGAGATAACAACACAACTTGGACTTTCCCCTAAATCATTAATTGATATCAAAGGGAGACTTGAGTAAGGGTCTGTTGACACTGTTTGTGGAAGGAAGATATTTAATTGGTTTTAGCCGGCAGAATAATTGATTAGAACGAGGGTTGCGAAATTCTGGTAACTTCTGCCCCGGTTTTCCAGTAATCCTAGTTGAAAGAATCCTAGAATTACAAGGGAATAAGTAGACTCAAAGATCCGGGAATCCTCCAACCAGGATTTCTGGGAAACCAGGAAATTTGGGGAAAATTAACGGAATTTTGCTAACTACAACTAATAAAATGGCTTTGTAACATATTTTATTTCCAGTAATCTGAACGGACCCATATCATCACCACCACCACCATCATCATCATCATCATCATCAGATGTCGTACCTTTGCAGATGGGTGTGATGGCACTCCAGGTGCCGTTGTGGGTACAGGTGCGAGCTGTGGCCCCGCCTGCCTCTATCAGGTAGCCAGGCTGGCACATGAAGGTGATGTTCTGGCCCACAGTGAAGTCCTCTCCAAACCTCAGACCATTAGCAGGAACACCTGGGTCTCCACAACTGATCACTGGTGGGACAATACAGAGAGAGACAGGGAGAGGGATCGACATTAGATCGACATCTTGAACGGTCAGTGGTTGTGTTGTAGCCTCGGTCCCAGATCAGTGGTTGTGTTGTAGCCTGGACCCATATCAGTGGTTGTGTTGTAGCCTGGTCCCAGATCAGTGGTTGTGTTGTAGCCTCGGTCCCAGATCAGTGGTTGTGTTGTAGCCTGGACCCATATCAGTGGTTGTGTTGTAGCCTGGACCCATATCAGTGGTTGTGTTGTAGCCTGGTCCCAGATCAGTGGTTGTGTTGCTAACTTTTGACTACCATTGTTGACATGTCATGCATACATTCAGAGAGACTGGTTACATAGTGAACAGATCTGTGACCAATTGACCCTTCGCTAAGCCCTGCACCTGAATTTTGGGCAACCAATCGCAGCGCTCCATGGATAGCAACTGTCGTAATGTCCGACACCTCGAACAAGATCACACTGAAATCGCATGAAAGCCAAAAAATTGAGAGTTTTCATGAAAAATGTAGTTTCAATGGCTAAATAATTGAACCTGGGGTACTTGCTACTGCGATTCCTAAAATGCGTAGCCTGTTGATGGAGTATTTTTGGAATCCGAAATAATACTTTTGTTACATTGTTTGCCTAGCTCAGCTGGTTAGCTAGCTCTCAGTCTCATTGACCACCAAACATTGCTAATGCTAGCTAGCTAGCCACTTAATACAAGTTGTTTTCTAAAAATGTATGTTAGCTAGCGAAGTTAATCATGTTATTAATACAACTCCCATCTGCTGTCGACATCAGGACATGATTTGAGAGCATTAGTTAGCTCCAAAAGTGGTTAGTAGCTTTGACTGCGTGCTGACATCGAAATCAGAGCCGTTCAGTGGCTAGCTACACTACTAACCTTATTTTACCAGGTGTCCGTGAAGCAATTGTAATCTAAGTCCACCACAATCAATGATTTATGTATACACTAGATGACTGGTAGAGGGGCGCTGTGTTGTAGATGACTGGTAGGGGGCGCTGTGTTGTTAATGACTGGTAGGGGGCGCTGTGTTGAAGCCACCGTGACTCCATCTTGGCACTCCCTCACCGTCGTAAAACACATTTTGGAAGCTCTGGAAATTCATTTATTAATATCTACGTTCGTTTTTGCCACATTTATTCTATTACAGACACCTAAATGCATACTTTTAAATTATATTATGTGAGCTAAAATTGAAAATAAAAAATTGTACGTAAACACAAACCTACCCATGAGTTTATATAAACATACCCAAGAGTTTCCTGATTAGCAAAGGGTAGTCTGTGTTTAACTTCATTGTGTATCAGAAAAACAGTTTGAAATCATTGTGAAGGGAGTTTGCCTGTGGTTGAATGGGGAATTGGGCTTCCCAGGAAAATCAGGCGGGGCTTAGCGAAGACTCAATTGTGTTGTGTAGTACCTCCTCAAAGATCACAATGCAGAGGAAAAAGAAGACTACAACTGCTGTCTCTGTTGATGTGTGTACTTGACATTTGGGTTATCGTCAAGTTCTCCTTGCTAAAAGTCATGCTCTATAACTAGGGCCTGAATAGAAGATCATGAACGTCTTGATAATATAGCTGCAGCAGCACATACATAAAACAGTCTTGATAATATAGCTGCAGCAGCACATAAATAAAACAGTATTGATAATATAGCTGCAGCAGTACATAAATAAAGCAGTCTTGATAATATAGCTGCAGCAGCACATAAATAAAACAGTATTGATAATATAGCTGCAGCAGTACATAAATAAAACAGTCTTGATAATATAGCTGCTGCAGCAGTACATAAATAAAACAGTATTGATAATATAGCTGCTGCAGCACATAAATAAAACACAGATGAGGAAATGTTTAACTGAAGATAAATTAGATAAAGTGCATCAAAAGAAATTCAATGTGACCTAGGCTCAGTAAAGTCTTTGTTAAAGTACATTGTAAAAATTATTGTTTTTTGTTTTTACGGTAACTTACTGCTACAGTACGTTACCATACATTCCAAATAAACTTTGGTTTAACAGTACATTACTGTAAAGTTTATTTGGAATTTATGGTAACATACTGTACCAGTGTAGTCTTGCGTTCCAAGAACTCAAACCCCCTGTGTGACAAGCCGAAACCCCTGACTTCCGTTGTCGACATGTCATACAACATAATCGCATATGTCATATACAGTATCTCAAATTCAGGTAACTGTTGCCAAAATACCGTCAGAGGAGATGATGTCATATCATACAGTAAGATGTCATATACAATCAGAGGAGATGTCATATCACACAGTATTAAAAAAAAAATATATATATATACAGTGGGGAGAACAAGTATTTGACACACTGCCGATTTTGCAGGTTTTCCTACTTACAAAGCATGTAGAGGTCTGTAATTTTTATTATAGGTACACTTCAACTGTGAGAGACGGAATCTAAAACAAAAATCCAGAAAATCACATTGTATGATTTTTAAGTAATTCATTCGCATTTTATTGCATGACATGAGTATTTGATACATCAGAAAAGCAGAACTTAATATTTGGTACAGAAACCTTTGTTTGCAATTACAGAGATCATACGTTTCCTGTAGGTCTTGACCAGGTTTGCACACACTGCAGCAGGGATTTTGGCCCACTCCTCCATACAGACCTTCTCCAGATCCTTCAGGTTTCGGGGCTGTTGCTGGGCAATACGGACTTTCAGCTCCCTCCAAAGATTTTCTATTGGGTTCAGGTCTGGAGACTGGCTAGGCCACTCCAGGACCTTGAGATACTTCTTACAGAGCCACTCCTTAGTTGCCCTGGCTGTGTGTTTCGGGTCGTTGTCATGCTGGAAGACCCAGCCACGACCCATCTTCAATGCTCTTACTGAGGGAAGGAGGTTGTTGGCCAAGATCTTGCGATACATGGCCCCATCCATCCTCCCCTCAATATGGTGCAGTCGTCCTGTCCCCTTTGCAGAAAAGCATCCTCAAAGAATGATGTTTCCACCTCCATGCTTCACGGTTGGGATGGTGTTCTTGGGGTTGTACTCATCCTTCTTCTTCCTCCAAACACGGCGAGTGGAGTTTAGACCACAAAGCTCTATTTTTGTCTCATCAGACCACATGACCTTCTCCCATTCCACCTCTGGATCATCCAGATGGTCATTGGCAAACTTCAGACGGGCCTGGACATGCGCTGGCTTGAGCAGGGGGACCTTGCGTGTGCTGCAGGATTTTAATCCATGACGGCGTAGTGTGTTACTAATGGTTTTCTTTGAGACTGTGGTCCCAGCTCTCTTCAGGTCATTGACCAGGTCCTGCCGTGTAGTTCTGGGCTGATCCCTCACCTTCCTCATGATCATTGATGCCCCACGAGGTGAGATCTTGCATGGCGCCCCAGACCGAGGATGATTGACCGTCATCTTGAACTTCTTCCATTTTGTAATAATTGTGCCAACAGTTGTTGCCTTCTCACCAAGCTGCTTGCCTTTTGTCCTGTAGCCCATCCCAGCCTTGTGCAGGTCTACAATTTATCCCTGATGTCCTTACACAGCTCTCTGGTCTTGGCCATTGTGGAGAGGTTGGAGTCTGTTTGATTGAGTGTGTGGACAGGTTTTTTTTATACAGGTAATGAGTTCAAACAGGTGCAGTTAATACAGGTAATGAGTGGAGAACAGGAGGGCTTCTTAAAGAAAAACTAACAGGTCTGTGAGAGCCGGAATTCTTACTGTTTGGTAGGTGATCAAATACTTATGTCATGCAATAAAATGCTAATTAATTACTTAAAAATCATACAATGTGATTTTCTGGATTTTTGTTTTAGATTCCGTCTCTCACAGTTGAAGTGTACCTATGATAAAAATTACAGACCTCTACATGCTTTGTAAGTAGGAAAACCTGCAAAATCGGCAGTGTATCAAATACGTGTTCTCCCCACTGTATATATATATGTCACGCCCTGGCTCTGGGGACTCTTAAATGTTGAGCCAGGGTGTGGATTTTCTATATTTAGTTTTCTATGTTTTTTGTTCTAGATCGTTTAGTTCTATGTTGGCCAGGGTGGTTCCCAATCAGAGGCAGCTGTAGCTCGTTGTCTCTGATTGGGGACAATACTTAGGCAGCCTGTTGGCACTAGTTAGTTTGTGGGATCTTGTTCCGTAAAGGCTTGTGTTGTTGTAACCTCAGGACTTCACGTATCGTTCGTTTTGTTGTTTTGTTCGTGTGTTGTGTACTAAATAAAATGTACGCTTATCACGCTGCACCTTGGTTCCACGAGTCATCAGTCAACGTTCGTGACAATATATATATATAGTAATTTAGCAGACAATCTTATCCAGAGCGACTTACGTTCATTCATCTTAAGATAGCTAGCTGGGACAACCACATATCACAGGTATAGAAATACAAATGTTCCTCAATAACGTTGCTATCAGTAGAGTCAGCGCTAGAAGGGGGGGGTCAAGTGCAAGTTCTGGTTCAGGATTTGATTTATTTTTTGGTTTGAGGAGGAGGATTATTTAAGATACTGTTTGAAGAGGTAGGGTTTCAGAGGTCTTGGAAGATGGGCAGGGACTATGCTGTCCTAGTTTCAGGGGGAAGCTGGTTCCACCATTGGGGTGCCAGGACAGAGAAGAGCTTGGACTGGGCTGAGCGGGAGCTGCCCTCCCGTAGGGGTGGGAGGGCCAAGAGACCAGAGGTGGCAATAAGATGTTATACAGTCAGAGGAGATAGGGACCAAATACTTTATTTATAAGAATCTTTAGGGGTGTCAATCATTTTGACCACTACCTATTTGAGATTTGTTTGTATTTCTTGTTAAACAAATTCTCTTTCTCTAAAAAACTGTATTAGTATCAAATAATTTCCCCACCAAAAATTGAGCATTCAATATAGCTCAGTATTTGAAATGTTTATTTTATACAGTCATTATTGCTCATCTTTATCAAGCGTGAAAATAATCTCGGACCCCACTATATGCGCTAATTGGAGTCCGCTCAAGAAAATAAAATGGCTGAATCTATTGACAAAAAAGCAAGAGAGAGAGACAGAGACAGCGAGAAAGAGATAAGCTTTGGCAATATGTTATATGTTACGTCATGCCAATAAAGCAAATAGAATTTAATTGAATTGAGAGCGAGAGAGAGAGAGGGAGAGAGAGAGAGAGAGAGAGAGAGAGAGAAAAGAGAGAGAGAAAAGAGAGAGAGAAAAGAGAGAGAGACAAGAGAGAGAGAAAGAAAGAAAGAAAGAAAGAAAGAAAGAAAGAAAGAAAGAAAGAAAGAAAGAGATGTTGACAGGTATGGTAGCTCTGGTCCTAGTTAACAATAATAATATCACAACAGATTCAGACTATTGTATATTAGCAGGTATGGTAGCTCTGGTCCTAGTTAACAATAATAATATCACAACAGATTCAGACTATTGTATATTAGCAGGTATGGTAGCTCTGGTCCTAGTTAACAATAATAATATCACTACATTACATTAACAAGACAAACAAACAAACATTTCCCTTTTATCTCCCTGAGAGTGAGAATATTAGTTCCAGTCCTAACAATACTACTTTCATCATAACACACTACAGTATATACATCAACAAGACACCTTTTCTCTCTTCTCCTTGAGAGTGTGACTTTGATCGCTGTAACCTAGATGATCAATAAGCCTTGAGGTTTGTGAACCGTGGAAATGACTGGCTTCTTTAATGGATTCATAATGTTATGTCCCTGAACCGGTCAGTTACATCTGAAGTGAAGCGATCAAAAACATCCATCAGAGGGGATGGGGAAGGAAGAGAGAGAGAGAGAGAGAGAGAGAGAGAGAGAGAGAGAGAGAGAGAGAGAGAGAGAGAGAGAGAGAGAGAGAGAGAGAGAGAGAGAGAGAGAGAGAGAGAGAGAGAGAGAGAGAGAGAGAGAGAGAGAGAGAGAGAGAGAGAGAGAGAGAGAAGAGAGAGAAAGCGAGCATGAGAGACAGAGAGAGAGCGAGAGAGACAGTGAGAGCGAGAGCGACAGAGGGAGACAGAGAGAGAGCAAGAGAGACAGTGAGAGCGAGAGCGACAGAGGGAGACAGAGAGAGAGAGAGAGAGAGAGAGGGAGAGAGAGAGAAAGAGAGAGACAGAGACAGAGAGAGAGAGACAGAGACAGAGTTGAGAACTGCATCCAAAGTCTGTGTCAGAAATGGCACCCTGCTATTCCTGATATAGTGCATTACTTATGGTACCCTGCTATTCCTGATATAGTGCATGACTTATGGTACCCAGCTATTCCTGATATAGTGCATTACTTATGGTACCCAGCTATTCCTGATATAGTGCATTACTTATGGTACCCTGCTATTCCTGATATAGTACATTACTTATGGCACCCAGCTATTCCTGATATAGTGCATTACTTATGGTACCGAGCTATTCCTGATATAGTGCATTACTTATGGTACCCTGCTATTCCTGATATAGTACATTACTTATGGTACCCAGCTATTCCTGATATAGTGCATTACTTATGGTACCCAGCTATTCCTGATATAGTGCATTACTTATGGTACCCTGCTATTCCTGATATAGTGCATTACTCATGGTACCCAGCTATTCCTGATATAGTGCATTACTTATGGTACACTGCTATTCCTGATATAGTGCATTACTTATGGTACCCTGCTATTCCTGATATAGTGCATTACTTATGGTACCCAGCTATTCCTGATATAGTGCATTACTTATGGTACCCTGCTATTCCTGATATAGTGCATTCCTTATGGTACCGTGCTATTCCTGATATAGTGCAATACTTATGGTACCCAGCTATTCCTGATATAGTGCATTACTTATGGTACCCTGCTATTCCTGATATAGTGCATTCCTTATGGTACCAAGCTATTGCTGATATAGTGCAATACTTATGGTACCCTGCTATTCCTGATATAGTGCATTACTTATGGTACCCTGCTATTCCTGATATAGTGCATGACTTATGGTACCCTGCTATTCCTGATATAGTGCATTACTTATGGTACCCTGCTATTCCTGATATAGTGCATTACTTATGTTACCCTGCTATTCCTGATATAGTGCATTCCTTATGGTACCGTGCTATTCCTGATATAGTGCAATACTTATGGTACCCTGCTATTCCTGATATAGTGCATTACTTATGGTACCCTGCTATTCCTGATATAGTGCATGACTTATGGTACCCTGCTATTCCTGATATAGTGCATTACTTATGGTACCCTGCTATTCCTGATATAGTGCATTCCTTATGGTACCGTGCTATTCCTGATATAGTGCAATACTTATGGTACCCAGCTATTCCTGATATAGTGCATTACTTATGGTACCCTGTTATTCCTGATATAGTGCATTCCTTATGGTACCGTGCTATTCCTGATATAGTGCAATACTTATGGTACCCTGCTATTCCTGATATAGTGCATTACTTATGGTACCCTGCTATTCCTGATATAGTGCATGACTTATGGTACCCCTGCTATTCCTGATATAGTGCATTACTTATGGTACCCTGCTATTCCTGATATAGTGCATTACTTATGGTACCGTGCTATTCCTGATATAGTGCAATACTTATGGTACCCAGCTATTCCTGATATAGTGCATTATTTATGGTACCCTGCTATTCCTGATATAGTACATTACTTATGGTACCCTGCTATTCCTGATATAGTGCATTACTTATGGTACCCTGCTATTCCTGATATAGTGCATTACTTATGGTACCCTGCTATTCCTGATATAGTGCATTCCTTATGGTACTGTGCTATTCCTGATATAGTGCAATACTTATGGTACCCTGCTATTCCTGATATAGTGCATTACTTATGGTACCCTGCTATTCCTGATATAGTGCATTACTTATGGTACCCTGCTATTCCTGATACAGTGCATTCCTTATGGTACCGTGCTATTCCTGATATAGTGCATTACTTATGGTACCCTGCTATTCCTGATATAGTGCATGACTTATGGTACCCAGCTATTCTTGATATAGTGCAATACTTATGGTACCCCGCTATTCCTGATATAGTGCATTACTTATGGTACCCAGCTATTCCTGATATAGTGAATTACTTATGGTACCCAGCTATTCCTGATATAGTGCATGACTTATGGTACCCAGGCTATTCCTGATATAGTGCATTACTTATGGTACCCAGCTATTCCTGATATAGTGCATTACTTATGGTACCGTGCTATTCCTGATATAGTGCATTACTTATGGTACCCTGCTATTCCTGATATAGTGCATTACTTATGGTACCCAGCTATTCCTGATATAGTGCATTACTTATGGTACCCTGCTATTCCTGATATAGTGCATTACTTATGGTACCCTGCTATTCCTGATATAGTGCATTACTTATGGTACCCTGCTATTCCTGATATAGTGCATTACTTATGGTACCCAGCTATTCCTGATATAGTGCATTACTTATGGTACCCAGCTATTCCTGATATAGTGCATTACTTATGGTACCCAGCTATTCCTGATATAGTGCATTACTTATGGTACCCTGCTATTCCTGATATAGTGCATTACTTATGGTACCCTGCTATTCCTGATATAGTGCATTACTTATGTTACCCTGCTATTCCTGATATAGTGCATTCCTTATGGTACCGTGCTATTCCTGATATAGTGCAATACTTATGGTACCCTGCTATTCCTGATATAGTGCATTACTTATGGTACCCTGCTATTCCTGATATAGTGCATGACTTATGGTACCCTGCTATTCCTGATATAGTGCATTACTTATGGTACCCTGCTATTCCTGATATAGTGCATTCCTTATGGTACCGTGCTATTCCTGATATAGTGCAATACTTATGGTACCCAGCTATTCCTGATATAGTGCATTACTTATGGTACCCTGTTATTCCTGATATAGTGCATTCCTTATGGTACCGTGCTATTCCTGATATAGTGCAATACTTATGGTACCCTGCTATTCCTGATATAGTGCATTACTTATGGTACCCTGCTATTCCTGATATAGTGCATGACTTATGGTACCCCTGCTATTCCTGATATAGTGCATTACTTATGGTACCCTGCTATTCCTGATATAGTGCATTACTTGTGGTACCGTGCTATTCCTGATATAGTGCAATACTTATGGTACCCAGCTATTCCTGATATAGTGCATTATTTATGGTACCCTGCTATTCCTGATATAGTACATTACTTATGGTACCCTGCTATTCCTGATATAGTGCATTACTTATGGTACCCTGCTATTCCTGATATAGTGCATTACTTATGGTACCCTGCTATTCCTGATATAGTGCATTCCTTATGGTACTGTGCTATTCCTGATATAGTGCAATACTTATGGTACCCTGCTATTCCTGATATAGTGCATTACTTATGGTACCCTGCTATTCCTGATATAGTGCATTACTTATGGTACCCTGCTATTCCTGATACAGTGCATTCCTTATGGTACCGTGCTATTCCTGATATAGTGCATTACTTATGGTACCCTGCTATTCCTGATATAGTGCATGACTTATGGTACCCAGCTATTCTTGATATAGTGCATTACTTATGGTACCCTGCTATTCCTGATATAGTGCATTACTTATGGTACCCTGCTATTCCTGATATAGTGAATTACTTATGGTACCCAGCTATTCCTGATATAGTGCATGACTTATGGTACCCAGCTATTCCTGATATAGTGCATTACTTATGGTACCCAGCTATTCCTGATATAGTGCATTACTTATGGTACCGTGCTATTCCTGATATAGTGCATTACTTATGGTACCCTGCTATTCCTGATATAGTGCATTACTTATGGTACCCAGCTATTCCTGATATAGTGCATTACTTATGGTACCCTGCTATTCCTGATATAGTGCATTACTTATGGTACCCTGCTATTCCTGATATAGTGCATTACTTATGGTACCCTGCTATTCCTGATATAGTGCATTACTTATGGTACCCAGCTATTCCTGATATAGTGCATTACTTATGGTACCCAGCTATTCCTGATATAGTGCATTACTTATGGTACCCAGCTATTCCTGATATAGTGCATTACTTATGGTACCCTGCTATTCCTGATATAGTGCATTACTTATGGTACCCTGCTATTCCTGATATAGTGCATTACTTATGTTACCCTGCTATTCCTGATATAGTGCATTCCTTATGGTACCGTGCTATTCCTGATATAGTGCAATACTTATGGTACCCTGCTATTCCTGATATAGTGCATTACTTATGGTACCCTGCTATTCCTGATATAGTGCATGACTTATGGTACCCTGCTATTCCTGATATAGTGCATTACTTATGGTACCCTGCTATTCCTGATATAGTGCATTCCTTATGGTACCGTGCTATTCCTGATATAGTGCAATACTTATGGTACCCAGCTATTCCTGATATAGTGCATTACTTATGGTACCCTGTTATTCCTGATATAGTGCATTCCTTATGGTACCGTGCTATTCCTGATATAGTGCAATACTTATGGTACCCTGCTATTCCTGATATAGTGCATTACTTATGGTACCCTGCTATTCCTGATATAGTGCATGACTTATGGTACCCCTGCTATTCCTGATATAGTGCATTACTTATGGTACCCTGCTATTCCTGATATAGTGCATTACTTATGGTACCGTGCTATTCCTGATATAGTGCAATACTTATGGTACCCAGCTATTCCTGATATAGTGCATTATTTATGGTACCCTGCTATTCCTGATATAGTACATTACTTATGGTACCCTGCTATTCCTGATATAGTGCATTACTTATGGTACCCTGCTATTCCTGATATAGTGCATTACTTATGGTACCCTGCTATTCCTGATATAGTGCATTACTTATGGTACCCTGCTATTCCTGATACAGTGCATTCCTTATGGTACCGTGCTATTCCTGATATAGTACATTACTTATGGTACCCTGCTATTCCTGATATAGTGCATGACTTATGGTACCCAGCTATTCTTGATATAGTGCAATACTTATGGTACCCCGCTATTCCTGATATAGTGCATTACTTATGGTACCCTGCTATTCCTGATATAGTGCATTACTTATGGTACCCTGCTATTCCTGATATAGTGCATTACTTATGGTACCCTGCTATTCCTGATATAGTGCATTACTTATGGTACCCTGCTATTCCTGATATAGTGCATTACTTATGGTACCCTGCTATTCCTGATATAGTGCATGACTTTGGTCAAAAGTAGTGTAGACCATGGTAGAGGGTGCCAGATATGCACTACAATATGAAATACGGTCGTCAGCAGTACTGTTCTACAGTCAAAATTACTGTTCTACATAGGGAATAGGGTGGCATTTTAGATACACACTTTAAAGTTTCTGCCTGTCTGATCATTGTCTCAGAGCGACTTAAGAGGCTCCCTGGAAAGCATCACTTATCTCTCCAGAGACTAATTTTAGTCCCAAATCGATACAGCCTTCCCCCTCCTCCTCCTCCTCCTCCCCCACCCCCCTCCTCCTACTCTATATCTTCTCTGTACTTCAATTAGTCAGACACAAGAGTAATGATGCTCTGGGAAAAATTGAATTCTGTTAAAGAGTTATTATAGGGCAAATTGAATATAGATTGACACAACATTATTGAATTACAACATATGGCTCGTTACTGATGATGAGCTTAGATAAAAGGCAGTCTAAGTGGGACAACATCTACGGCTAGCTGGTATTTAGCATTTGTATATTACTATAACATTATACTGTATCTTTGTATTCATTTTGTTTCAGCTCAGGATAACTAACAGACAGTTTTACTTTTCAGACAGTCATTTTTGTTTCAGCTCAGGATAACTAACAGACAGTTTTACTTTTCAGACAGTCATTTTGTTTCAGCTCAGGATAACTAACAGACAGTTTTACTTTTCAGACAGTCATTTTTGTTTCAGCTCAGGATAACTAACAGACAGTTTTACTTTTCAGACAGTCATTTTGTTTCAGCTCAGGATAACTAACAGACAGTTTCATTTTTTAGACAGTCATTTTGTTTCAGCTCAGGATAACTAACAGACAGTTTTACTTTTCAGACAGTCATTTTGTTTGTATGACATTTGGGTTGTCTATCAGAAATGTTGAATGCTGTCTGTTATTTGGTATAGAAGTTTTGAAGGATATGTGGTATTTTCTACAAGTTGCTCAGGCTTTCTTTCCACACTTACTGGTGTAGTTAGGAGCATTTACATTCATAGAGGATAACACAATACAGTTTTACAACTAATTTCTAGTGTTCTAATGTTGTCCACTTACTGGTGCAGTTAGGAGCGGTGCCGGACCAGGTAGCAGCAGTACTTACTGGTGCAGTTAGGAGCGGTGCCGGACCAGGTAGCAGCAGTACTTACTGGTGCAGTTAGGAGCGGTGCCGGACCAGGTAGCAGTAGTACTTACTGGTGCAGTTAGGAGCGGTCCCGGACCAGGTAGCAGCAGTACTTACTGGTGCAGTTAGGAGCGGTGCCGGACCAGGTAGCAGTAGTACTTACTGGTGCAGTTAGGAGCGGTGCCGGACCAGGTGCCGTTGGCCAGACAGTGTCTGGTGGGCATGCCGGAGAGGAGGTATCCATCCATACAGGAGTAGACTACAGAGTGGGTGAAGGTCGTACCGTCGACCCGGAAAATACGGCCGTGAGCAGGGGTCCCTGGGTTACCACAGTGCACCGCTGGAGTGGAGGAGAGTCAGAGAGAGAGAGAGAGAGAGAGAGAGAGAGAGAGAGAGAGAGAGAGAGAGAGAGAGAGAGAGAGAGAGAGAGAGAGAGAGAGAGAGAGAGAGAGAGAGAGAGAGAGAGAGAGAGAGAGAGAGAGAGAGAGAGAGAGAGAGAGAGAGAGAGAGAGAGAGAGAGAGAGAGAGAGACGAGAGAGAGAGAGAGAGAGAGAGAGAGACAGAGTTAAGTTGGGGTCAAGAACACTAATTGCTAAACACCAAATCTAATGTCTTTCTAATGTCTTTCTAAAACATAAAATGTGACTCATCCAACCCAGTTGATTATTAATGTAATGTTTGGTAGTGGGAAACTAAGAGAGGATTCTGTTCTGTTTCTCAGTGTTTCTCTCCTCCTAGCACTTCATTATCTTTCATTACCAAAATGATTTGCCCTCTCGATCACTTAATTGTCTGGGAAATTGTCAAATGATTTCCGAGGCAGGCTGCTAGGCTGTAGGATGGGAGCTGATAGGAAGGAAGGAGAGGTTTCCCCCTCAATCACTTCCTGACACGACGAGGCCACTGAAGGGGTCGAATGTGCTCTGAATATGTTATGTAGTAGTGCACTACTTTTGACCAGAGCCCTGTCGACCCTATCAAATATGGTGCCATTTGGGATGCAGCTTATTCAGCACTTTCAGTGCTATGGACCCTGGTCAAAAGAAGTTCACTATTATTGGGGAAAGTGTGTCATTTGGGACAGACAATATGTTAAATCTGTGGTCAACATCCCCACTGTTTCAGTGGACTAGAAAGCACCGGGATGATATGCTCACATTGCTCCCGTTAAACACCGGTCAAGCTCCTGGGTAATAATATGCCATTTAGCAGACGCTTTTATCCAAAGCAACTTACAGTCATGTGTGCATACATTTTTTTTTTTTTGTGTATGGGTGGTCCCGGGGATCGAACCCACTACCTTGGCGTTACAAGCGCCGTGCTCTACCAGCTGAGCTACAGAGGACCAATCAATGCTGAAGCAGAAACAACACAGTTCACTCATTGAGAGGATCCAGCCTGTCAGGATAGAGGACAGCCAGCCATCTATAAATTGACATTTTAGTCATTTAGCAGACGCTCTTATCCAGAGCGACTTACAGGAGCAAAAATTAGGGTTAAGTGCTCTTGCTCAAGGGCACATCGGCAGATGTTTCACCTAGTCAGCTCGGGGATTAGAACCAGCGACCTTTCGGTTACCGGCACAACGCTCTTAACCACTAAACTACCTGCCACCCCAGGTCAGTTCGGTCATTGAGAGGATCGAGCCTGTCAGGATAGATAAATCAGTTCAGCTGCAAGCCACGTCAAGGCTAGAGGGGTGAGTGGGGAGTTCAGTAGCCTGTCATATTAAAAAGGACATTTTGCATGTCTCAACTGCCACCGTATTCTCTATATAGTTCATCTACTTTTTGACACAATGTAGTTCGAAGTGCATTAAAAACAGACAATAGGGTGCTATTTGAGACCCAGCCATGGACATTGTGTCTGTCAGGGCTGAGGCTGGGAGAGTTAATAACCACCAAGGAGAAACGGAAGCCTGTCGGAGACTCTCTGCCATTTCCGGTCAAACCCTGAGGCAATTTATGCACTGCAGCAGAGAAGTGGCCTGTGATCCAATATTTCAAATGTAATTAATCACGTCGAAGTTGGCTTGAGGCTGAAAAATAAAGGGTTTTACCAGGATTCTGGAAGCAAAGAAATTTAGGTC
>CM062500.1:80130360-80147860 GCA_031479575.1 Coregonus ussuriensis
TTTTAAAGGCACACGTAGCCTACATATCAATACATACACACAAACTATCTAGGTCAAATAGGGGAGAGGCGTTGTGCCGTGAGGTGTTGCTTTATCTGTTTTTTGAAATCAGGTTTGCTGTTTATTTGAGCAATATGAGATGGAACGGAGTTCATTGCAATAATGTCTCTATATAATACTGTACGCTTTCTTGAATTTGTTCTGGATTTGGGGACTGTGAAAAGACCCCTGGTGGCATGTCTGGTGGGGTAAGTGTGTGTGTCAGAGCTGTGTGTAAGTTTACTATGCAAACAATTTGGGATTTTCAACACATTCATGTTTCTCATAACGTTGCTATAGACAGGTGGAACGAGGCATGGGGCAACGTTCATTGAATTCTTAAAGGATTCCAAGTGCTGCATTCTGAATGGTAGACTACCACCACAAAACTCTCTCAGCAATATCCCCAAAGGGAAAAGCAGTCGTCCGCTGTATTGTAACACCCCACGACTGTCTCAAGACAATGTGTTGAGTTGAATGTGATTACTTCCACTGAGCTGAGTGTATTGGCCCGATTGGAGACCGTAGTAGACTTCCTGATCATTCATTGTTGTCGGTTATGAAATTCATGGTGGGAAACTATATACTGGGGAGGAAGGCAATGTCGGCTTATATAAATCAAGTGCAAATCAGACCAAAAGAAGGCCCAGAAACCTACCTGACCATTGTCTTTCATCTAACAGGTGCTGTAGATATCACTGCACTGTCGGAGTTAGAAGCACAAGCATTTCGCTACACCCGCAATAACATCTGCTAAAACACGTGTATGTGACAAATACAATTTGATTAGATTTGATGTTTATATATATGAACAGTATGTGTGCATATATAGACATAATTATGTTATTTTGCTACAGCAAATACATGGGTCTTATAAGCCCATGTGGGCTGGATATCCTGAAGATGCATGACTATACTAATAAAGATTACTCAATCACATCGTGTAATCTTTTTACTCTCTCTACTGACACCAGAGAAATTCAGGCAGCAATGTTTTTTTTTTTGGAGAACTGTAGCATGACTTTTGCAGTTGTCCAAATCTATTCCGTTATAGACAGATTTGTACATGTGTATTCATATGAACAGGTCCCAGACCAGTCTGTAATTAAAGCACATGTTCAGGAAGTAATTTCTGCTAAAAAAATAAAATAAAAATCAAATCAAATCAAATGGACCTTCTGTGAAGTAGGAACTAGCGTCAAACGCCTCAGATCCTGTAACCAGTCACATATGTTGGAGGAGATCCCCCTTACATTAATGATACCGCGTGAGGAAACGTCCTCATAAGGGGCGCGATTTATGTAGTGGATTCCCTTCCAACATACAGTATTAAAACGGCACCACAGCAAGCTACCCTATAACACACTAGTATTCTGTCTGATGGTGTCGGCTGGTGATGAAATAAATGACTTGGAATGTGTATCCCTGTGTATATGTAACACCATTAGTACCTGTCTGCAACAAGCTACAATCTGGACAACCGTGGGCAGTATTAGCCCGCCCAACTACCTCATCCCTATATTGTTATTTTATTTTGCTCATTTGTACCCCAGTATCTCTATTTGCACATCATCTCTTGCACATCTATCATTCCAGTGTTAATACTAATTGTAATTATTTTGCACTATAGCCTATTTATTGCCTTACCTCCATAACTTGCTACATTTGCACACACTGTATATATATGTATTTCTGTTGTATTTTTGACTTTGTTTTGTTTTACCCCATATGTAACTCGGTGTTGTTGTTTTTATCGCACTGCTTTGCTTTATCTTGGCCAGGTCGCAGTTGTAAATGAGAACTTGTTCTCAACTGGTTTACCTGGTTAAATAAAGGTGAAATAAAATAAATAAAATAAATAAAAATCATGGCCCTTTGCTCTAGCTAGCTAAGATCTGAGTTGTTGACACAGAGAGCCTTCGTGTCTGAACATGAAGAAGTTCACGTAATATCCCATCATATCCCTCTCCACACGTCTTTACACGAGACAGATTTCAGGTCAGAGGCTCTCAGCACAGCTGGTGTTGAGGTGCTGCAGGAGGGGAGAGGACCGTGTCTGTGTGAGTCAGAGAGAGCAGAGAGAGAGAGGCTGGACACTTCAGGATAGAAGAGTGTCTGTGTGAGTCAGAGAGAGAGAGAGGCATGTAAATGTCCTGGCAGACAGTCTCCACATCCAGGCGTTTAAATGTCCTGGCTGACAGTCTCCACATCCAGGCGTTTAAATATCCTGGCTGACAGTCTCCACATCCAGGCGTTTAAATATCCTGGCTGACAGTCTCCACATCCAGGCGTTTAAATGTCCTGGCTGACAGTCTCCACATCCAGGCGTTTAAATGTCCTGGCTGACAGTCTCCACATCCAGGCATTTAAATGTCCTGGCTGACAGTCTCTACATCCTGGCGTTTAAATATCCTGGCTGACAGTCTCCACATCCAGGCATTTAAATATCCTGGCTGACAGTCTCCACATCCTGGCGTTTAAATATCCTGGCTGACAGTCTCCACATCCAGGCGTTTAAATATCCTGGCTGACAGTCTCTACATCCTGGCGTTTAAATATCCTGGCTGACAGTCTCCACATCCAGGCATTTAAATATCCTGGCTGACAGTCTCCACATCCAGGCGTTTAAATGTCCTGGCTGACAGTCTCCACATCCAGGCATTTAAATGTCCTGGCTGACAATCTCCACATCCAGGCGTTTAAATGTCCTGGCTGACAGTCTCCACATCCAGGCGTTTAAATGTCCTGGCTGACAGTCTCCACATCCAGGCGTTTAAATGTCCTGGCTGAAAATCTCCACATCCAGGAGTTTTGTGGTAAAGATACTAAAACTAGTGTTCGAGTTAATTCAAGTTCTGAGGCTGAGAATTTAAATAGCATGATCAACTGTGAAACCACTCTGCTTTCCTCTCTCTGCTTACACACACCAACCTGTCTTTCTGGGTCAGTGAATTAAACAGAGTATACACTTATTTCACAGGCAGTAAATACGTTTTAGGAGAGATTCGAGATTGAATTTAAACGGTCAGGAACACTTAACGGCGATGGACTGGATGAACAGTGGTGGGATTTAGGGAGGAAGGTAGGAGCCTTGCTGAAACATCAAACTAAATATCCCTGGTGGTGGGGAGGGATGGATGGAAACTTGGAAAGCAAGCAACCGATTTAAATCTAGAAAGTACAGAGCAGAAAGAGGTAAGTGAGGTCTTGGATTTGGGTACAAACCACATTATAATAATGATTTGGGATGCGTATGGGAACAAACCACATTATAATAATGATTTGGGATGCGTATGGGAACAAACCACATTATAATAATGATTTGGGATGCATTTGGGAACAAACCATATTATAATAATGATTTGGGATGCATATGGGAACAAACCATAATATAATAATGATTTGGGATGCATATGGGAACAAACCATATTATAATAATTATTTGGGATGCGTATGGGAACAAACCATATTATAATAATGCACTACTACACAACAAAACTTCAGGAGGTCAATTTCCTGACTTCATCTGAGCAGTGCTACTGAACTCTATGTCTGTGGCCTCTTTACCTGAACAGTGAGGTATGGGTCCTTACCTGAACAGTGAGGTATGGGTCCTTACCTGAACAGTGAGGTATGGGTCCTTACCTGAACAGTGAGGTATGGGTCCTTACCTGAACAGTGAGGTATGGGTCCTTACCTGAACAGTGAGGTATGGGTCCTTTCCTGAACAGTGAGGTATGGGTCCTTACCTGAACAGTGAGGTATGGGTCCTTACCTGAACAGTGAGGTATGGGTCCTTTCCTGAACAGTGAGGTATGGGTCCTTTCCTGAACAGTGAGGTATGGGTCCTTACCTGAACAGTGAGGTATGGGTCCTTACCTGAACAGTGAGGTATGGGTCCTTTCCTGAACAGTGAGGTATGGGTCCTTACCTGAACAGTGAGGTATGGGTCCTTACCTGAACAGTGAGGTATGGGTCCTTACCTGAACAGTGAGGTATGGGTCCTTACCTGAACAGTGAGGTATGGGTCCTTACCTGAACAGTGAGGTATGGGTCCTTACCTGAACAGTGAGGTATGGGGCCGCTCCAGTGTCCATTGAGTTGACAGGTGATTGATGACTCTCCAATCAGCTCTCTGTCCCCTGAACAGGAGTACTGCACCAGGGAGCCAAACGAGAACTTTTCCCCAACCATGGTACCGTAGGGAGGAGAGCCAGGGTTCCCACAGTCCTCCTCTATAACACACAGTAACATTCCCCATGGCCAACAGTTAGCTACTTATGGCTCATTAACATGGAATGTGTCCCAAATGGCACCCTATTCCCTATATAGTGCACTACTTTTGACCAGGGGCCATAGGGCTCTGTTAGAAAGTAGTGCACTATATAGGGAATAGGGTGCCATTTGGGAGGCAGGCATCATTACATTTTTTTTTTGTCATTTAGCAGACGCTCTTATCCAGAGCGACTTACAGGAGCAATTAGGGTTAAGTGCCTTGCTCAAGGGCACATCGACAGATTTTTCACCTAGTCGGCTCTGGGATTAGAACCAGCGACCTTTCGGTTACTGGCACAACGCTCTTAACCACTAAGCCACCTGCCGCCCCATTAACACTACACTCTTAGAAAAAAAGGGTTCCAAAAGGGTTCTTTGGCTATCCCCATAGGAGAACCCTTTTTGGTTCCAGGTAGAACCCTTTTTGGTTCCAGGTAGAACTCTTTTGGGTTCCATGTAGAACCCTCTGTGGAAAGGGTTCTAAATGGAACCCAATATGGTTCTACCTTTTTCTAAGAGTGCATAGGTCAGTATAGTCATTACGGTCAGCCATTATTAGGTCATTAGCATTTAGACAGACATTGGTTACAAACATTTGTGACCTATACAAATCAAGTTCATTAAGGATAGAACACATGTATAGAACAGCAGGTAGATCATTGGAGAAATGCTAGGATGAATGTCACTTAGCAAAAGCTAAGCACTATTGCACAATACGTGTGAACTGTGCATCAACCCTAGGTGAGCATAAGCTTCTTTTTTCTCTCTGGCCTACTCCTGCACCTCAGTAGATGTGGATGTGTGGTACAAATGTAGGATCTTAATTTGACCTGTATTGTGGCAGCAAAATAATCCTGCAGCAACAGGATTTGAATGTGTAGTCCATAATGCTGATTGATCGGGGTTTGGGCTATTAGCTGGTCAAAATGAGGCTACATGAAAAGTGGAACACTGTTAATATAACCGTGCGATGGTGCAGGTTTTCAGTGAATTTCTATAAATCACGAAGCTCATCTGCATTTCATCAGCAACAAAACAGCGATCAAATGAAGATCCTACACATCTGCAGCTCCAATTCCAGTTCTGAAGAGAAGACAGACAGACGTACCGAGACATTCAGGTAGAGGTTTGTCCCAGTGGCCAGTAGGTTGACAGGTCAGTGCAGAGGAACCAAATAGGTAGTATCCAGGGTTACAGTGGTAGAACACCACACTGCCCAACGTGAAGTTACCGTGCTCTGTCTTACTCTCTCTGATAGAGTTAGCCGGGATGCCTGGGTCTGTGCAGTTCACCACTGGATGGAAATAAAACACATACAATTATCATAATCGCTATTATCATCTCAATAAAAATGATTTTAACGACAACTATTGTCAAAACTATTGTATCGCTAACAACTGTTGTCAACCATGTCAATATTTTCCCCTAGCCTGGTTCCAGATCTGTTTGTACTGTCTTGAAAGCACAAACAGATCTGGGACCAGGCTACAATTTATCCCTAATTAACGTATATATTTTCCTATCAACCATCGTCATACCAACAGATCTAATTGTTCCCTCTGGGAAGCTCATACGGTATTGTATATTCCGTCTGGCTGAACTATTCATTAGAAAGTGCGATCTGTGTTATCTGTCAAGTGTTGTCTGTGTTCAATTGCCAGTTAATAATAGAATCGCTGAAATGACACAATCACAGCCTGCTCCTGTTTATACTATGACTAGCTATCAGAACTTGACGTACCCATGCTATATTAAGTATTTTAAATACTAATGATGCTTAAAATGACTCATTTATTTTCCACAGATAGACTATAGGTGTCAGATGTCTGTGCTTTGCTGTTTCTGTAGCCAAGAAGTGCTTTGAAAGGCTGGTCATGGTTCACGTCAACACCATCATCCCAGACACCCTGGACCCACTCCAATTCGCATACCGTCCCAACAGATCCACAGATGACGCAATCTCTATTGCGCTCCACACTGCCCTCTCCCACCTGGACAAAAGGAGCACCTACGTGAGAATGCTGTTCATTGGCTACAGCTCAGCGTTCAACATCATAGTGCCCACAAAGCTCATCACTAAGCTAAGGATCTTTGGATTGAACACCTCCCTTTGCAGCTGGATCCTGGACTTCCTGACGGGCCGCCCCCAGGTGGTGAGGGTAGGTAACATCACCTCCACCACGCTGACCATTAACACGGGGGCCCCACAGGGGTGTGTGCTTAGTCCCCCTTCTGTACTCCCTGTTCACCCATGACTGCGTGGCCACGCACGACTCCAACACCATCATTAAGTTTGCCGACAACGGTAGTAGGCCAGATCACCAACGACGATGAGACAGCCTATAGGGAGGAGGTCAGAGACCTGGCGGTGTGATGCCAGGACATCAGCCTCTACCCTCAACGTTAGCAAGACAAAGGAGATGATCGTGGACTACTGGAAAAGGAGGGCTGAGCACGCCCCCATTCACATCGACGGGGCTGTAGTGGAGTGGGTCGAAGAGTTTCAAGTTCCTTGGTGTCCACATCACCAACAAATTAACATGGTCCAAGCACACCAAGACAGGCGTGAAGAGGGCTTCTTCCCCCATTAGGAGACTGAAAAGATTTGGCACGGGGTCCTCAGATCCTCAAAAGGTTATTCAGCTGTAACCATCGAGAGCATCCTGACTGGTTGCATCACCGCCTGGTATGGCAACTGCTCGGCATCCAACCACAAGGCGTTACAGAAGGTAGTGCGTACGGCCCAGTACATCACTGGGGCCAAGCTCCCTGCCATCCAGGACCTCTATACCAGGCGGTGTCAGAGGAAGGCCCTAAAAAAAACTATTTGCATTGACCCCCTTATTTTTTCATTATATATTCTTCTTTTATGCACTGACTCTCTTCCACAGGCTCGATGTACACTCCGTGTACTCTAACCACTCACTCACACATACTACAATGATAATCCAACACACACACACACACACATGGACACGCACACAAAACACACACACACACGCATATTGACACCACACACACAGACAGACACACTTTCACACTCTACACCCACGCTGCTGCTACTCTGTTTATTATCTATCCTGATTGCATAGTCACTTTTACCACTAGCTACATGTACATATTACCTCAACGACCTCGTACCCCTGCACAGTGACTCTGTACTGGTACTCCTTGGATATAGCCTCATTATTGTTATTTTATAGTGTTACTATTTCCTTTCGTTTATTTAGCAAATGTTTCTTACTTACTTACTCTGCATTGTTGGTTAAGGGCTTGTCAGGAAGCATTTCACAGTAAGGTCTACACCTGTTGTATTCGGCGCATGTGCCAAATAACATTTGATTTGAGTGTGTGTGTGTACGTACGTGCGTGTGTGTTTGTGCATGTACGTGTGCATGCCAGTGCGTGATGCTGTGTCTGTGTGTGTGTGAGCGGGCATGAGTGAGTGCATGCCTCCATACGTGCGTGTGTGTGTGTGTGTGTGTGTGTGTGTGTACGTTGGAGAGTGTGTGCGTGTGTGTGTACGTTGGAGTGAGTGTGTGTGTGTGTGTGTGTGCGTGATTGTGTGTGTGTGTGTGTGTACGTTGGAGTGTGTGTGTGCGTGTGTGTGTGTGTGTGTGTACGTTGGAGTGTGTGTGTGTGCGTGTGTGTGTGTACGTTGGAGTGTGTGTGTATGTGTGTGTGTGTGTGTGTGTACGTTGGAGTGTGTGTGTACGTTGGAGAGTGTGTGTGCGTGTGTGTGTGTGTGTGTGTGTGTGTGTGTGTACGTTGGAGTGTGTGTGTGCGTGTGTGTGTGTGTGTGTACGTTGGAGTGTGTGTGTGTGCGTGTGTGTGTGTATGTTGGAGTGTGTGTGTGTATGTGTGTGTGTGTGTGTGTACGTTGGAGTGTGTGTGTGTGTGCGTGTGTGTGTGTGTACGTTGGAGTGTGTGTGTGTGTGTGTATGTTGGAGTGTGTGTGTGTGCGTGTGTGCGTGTATGCGTGTGCGTGTGCGTGTGTGTGTGTGTGTGTGTGTGTGTGTGTGTACCTACTGCCTGCTACCCACCTCTGCATGTCGGTGGCTGTTGACTCCACTGGCGGCTCGCCTGGCACTGGGCTCTGACTGCTCCCTCCAGTATGTAGCCTTTGTTACAGAAGAAGCTGACCACATCGTTGTAGTTGAATCCATCCCCTGTAGTTCTTCCGTAGATGGGACTGCCTGGATGGCCACATGTGATGGCTGCACACACAGAAATGCAATTACTGGAATTACTAGAACGCGTTTACATTTTTATGGACCGACGGCCACATTCAGTGGGACACTGTGTTCTAGTGAATTGACCTCGGTCCAGGCATGGTTTTCAAATCTTCTTCAAGACAGTTCCACTGCTTTTTAATTCTGCCCCTCTAATAGAATACTGATTTAGATCTGGGATGGGGTGCAGTTAGAAAACAAAAAACAGCAGCACTCCGGACCTCGTAGGGTAAGAATTGAATACCCCTGGTTTAAGGGGTTCACCATTCTAGTCGTTCTATTTCTATGGCTGCAGCGCATCGAGAGGGAAAGGAGCTCAACACATCTGATCAATATCTCACATCATATCATCATCATCATCAATATCATTACCATTCTATTAACCTTGGAAAACCCAGAGAGATCAAGTCATAGATTTTGATGAAGATGAACATAACTGGGATAACGGTCAATAGGGAAGAAGAAATCTCAATGAGCCAATGAGAGAGCAGACTGAGCAGCACTAAGCACACTGTACACTCCAATTACACTGTAAACAAACCTGCACATCAATAACAGTACAGCGGATTCAGGATGTCCCTTGTGGGCATCCGTACTTGTGTATGACATTAAGTTAAGTAAACAAGTCTACTCATGTTTGAGCACCGTTGCTGTGCATTGTCTTTTTGAGAGACATGTTGGCTGGGTTGGGGTTGGGGGAATAGGATGGGAGGTTAGGGGGTGGAGGCATGTTGGCTGGGTGGGGTTGGGGGAATAGGATGGGAGGTCGGGAGTGGAGCCCCCCCAAAAATAACCAAACAAATACAAGTATTAAATAAGATACAGACCAGTAGGGTAGATATGACAACATCTACAGATACAGACCAGTTAGGGTAGAGGTGAACACTTACAGACACACAGCGGCAGCTGTGCGGACCAGAGGTGGTCTTGCTGGCAGATGCGTACTGAGGATCCTATGAGTCTGAAGCCAGGGTTACACTGGTACACCACGGTGTCTCTGTAGCCAAAGTTCTCCCCTATCACCTGGCCGTTCACAATCTGCTCCGGGAGACCGCAGTGACCAGCTGGAGGGAGGTGTGGGGGGGTGGGAGGCAATCCGTCAATCAAATGTATATGGCGTATAGACGCTTTTACAACAATATTTGCTGCAAAGTTAAAAACGTGGGGCAAATCTGAAATGTCATCCTGTTTCTTATGCAGTCTACTCTGGTCAAAGGGAGTGCATTGTACAGGGGATAGGGAGTGACTTCAGACGCAGTCATGTACTGTTAGCCATCCAAGAAAGGAGGAAGAGAGCAGTCTATATGTCCTTTATATAACCTCTATATAGCCTCTATATACCCTCTATATATCCTCTATATAGCCTCTATATAGCCTCTATATATCCTCTATATATCCTCTATATAACTATATATCCTCTATATCGCCACTATATGTCCTCTATATCCTCTATATATCCTCTATATATCCTCTATATAACTACATATCCTCTATATATCCTCTATATATCCTCTATATGTTCTCTATATGTCCTCTATATATCCTCTATATATCCTCTATATACCCTCTATATATCCTCTATATATCCTCTATATGTCCTCTATATATCCTCTATATATCCTCTATAAACCTCTATATATCCTCTATATGTCCTCTATATGTCCTCTATATTTCCTCTATATACCCTCTATATATCCTCTATATATCCTCTATATATCCTCTATATATCCTCTATATACCCTCTATATATATCCTCTATATACCCTCTATATATCCTCTATATACCCTCTCTCTATTATATCTCTATATACCTCTGTCTACCTCTATATACCCTCTAATACCCGCTATATATCCTCTATATACCCTCTATATATCCTCTATATAAACTCTTCATAAATCCTCTATATGACCCTCTATTGTACCCTCTATATACCCTCTAATATATCATCTTATATAAATCTATATATCCTCTATATTACCCTCTTATACCCTCTATATAACCTCTATATATATCCTCTATATACCCTCTAATATATTCCCTCTTATATCCTTATATTCCCTTATATACCCTCTATTTACCCTCTATATACCCTCTATATAACCTCTATATAGCCTCTAATACCCTATATATACCCTCTATATTGCCTCTATATACCCTCTATATACCTCTGTATACCCGCTGTATACCTCTAATATACCCTCTAGATTTCCTCTATATACCCTCTAATATATACCTCTATATATCCTACTTATATACCCTCTATATACCCTCTATATATCCTCTATATATATATACCCTCTATATACCTCTATATACCCTCTATATACCCTCTATATACCCTCTATATACCCTCTATATATCCTCTATATACCTCTATATACCCTCTATATACCCTCTATATACCCTCTATATATCCTCTATATACCCTCTATATACCCTCTATATATACCCTCTATATACCCTCTATATATCCTCTATATACCTCTATATACCCTCTATATACCTCTATATATCCTCTATATACCCTCTATATACCCTCTATATATCCTCTATATACCCTCTATATATCCCTCTATATACCCTCTATATATCCTCTATATACCCTCTATATACCCTCTATATACCCTCTATATATCCCTCTATATACCCTCTATATACCCTCTATATACCCTCTATATATCCTCTATACCCTCTATATACCTCTATATACCCTCTATATACCCTCTATATACCCTCTATATACCCTCTATATATCCCTCTATATACCCTCTATATATCCTCTATATTATATCCCTCTATATACCCTCTATATACCCTCTATATATCCTCTATATACCCTCTATATACCCTCTATATATCCTCTATATACCCTCTATATACCCTCTATATATCCTCTATATATCCTCTATATATCCTCTATATACCCTCTATATATCCTCTATATACCCTCTATATACCCTCTATATACCTCTATATATCCCTCTATATATCCTCTATATATCCTCTATATACCCTCTATATACCCTCTATATACCCTCTATATACCCTCTATATATCCTCTATATACCCTCTATATATCCTCTATATACCCTCTATATACCCTCTATATACCCTCTATATACCTCTATATACCCTCTATATACCCTCTATATATCCTCTATATACCCTCTATATATCCCTCTATATACCCTCTATATATCCTCTATATACCCTCTATATAGCCTCTATATACCCTCTATATACCCTCTATATATCCTCTATATATCCTCTATATATCCTCTATATACCCTCAATATATCCTCTATATATCCTCAATATATCCTCAATATAGCCTCTATATATCCTCTATATATATCCTCTATATATCCTCTATATATATCCTCTATATATCCTCTATATAACCTCTATATATCCTCTATATATCCTCTATATCCTCTATATAACTATATATATCCTCTATATATCCTCTCTATATCCTCTATTTATCCTCTATATAACCTCTATATATCCTCTATATAACCTCTATATATCCTCTATAAAACCTCTATATATCCTCTATATAACCTCTATATATCCTCTATATAGCCTCTATATACCCTCTATATATCCTCTATATATATTCTATATACCCTCTATGTATCCTCTATATATACTCTATATATCCTCTATATATCCTCTATATATCCTCTATATATATCCTCTATATATCCTCTATATATCCTCTATATATCCTCTATATAACCTCTATATATCCTCTACTCTATATATCCTCTATATATCCTCTATATATCCTCTATATACCCTCTATATATCCTCTATATATCCTCTATATACCCTCTATATATCCTCTATATATCTCTATATATCCTCTATATATCCTCTATATAACCTCTATATATCCCTCTATATATCCTCTATATATCCTCTATATACCCTCTATATAACCTCTATATATCCTCTATATATACTCTATATATCCTCTATATATCCTCTATATAACCTCTATATATCCTCTATATATCCTCTATATATCCTCTATATATCCTCTATATAACCTCTATATATCCTCTATATCCTCTATATAACTATATATCCTCTATATATCCTCTATATACCCTCTATATATCCTCTATATATCCTCTATATATCCTCTATATAGCCTCTATATATCCTCTATATATTCCTCTATATATCCTCTATATATCTATATATCCTCTATATAACCTCTATATATCCTCTATATATCCTCTCCTCTATATCCTCTATATAACTATATATCCTCTATATATCCTCTCTATATCCTCTATTTATCCTCTATATAATCTATATAAACCTCTATATATCCTCTATATAACCTCTATATATCCTCTATAAAACCTCTATATATCCTCTATATAACCTCTATATATCCTCTATTTAGCCTCTATATACCCTCTATATATCCTCTATATATATTCTATATACCCTCTATGTATCCTCTATATATACTCTATATATCCTCTATATATCCTCTATATATCCTCTATATATATCCTCTATATATCCTCTATATATCCTCTATATATCCTCTATATAACCTCTATATAACCTCTATATGTCCTCTATATATCCTCTATATATCCTCTATATATCCTCTATATACCCTCTATATATCCTCTATATATTTTCTATATACCCTCTATGTATCCTCTATATATCCTCTATATATCCTCTATATATCCTCTATATAACCTCTATATATATCCTCTATATATCCTCTATATATCCTCTATATAACCTCTATATAACCTCTATATATCCTCTATATATACTCTATATATCCTCTATATAACCTCTATATATATCCTCTATATATCCTCTATATATCCTCTATATAACCTCTATATAACCTCTATATATCCTCTATATATCCTCTATATATCCTCTATATATATCCTCTATATATCCTCTATATACCCTCTATATATCCTCTATATAACCTCTATATAACCTCTATATATTCTCTATATGTCCTCTATATCCTCTATATATCCTCTATATATCCTCTATATAACCTCTATACATATATCCTCTATATATCCTCGATATGTACTCTATATAACTTCTATACATTGTCTATATATTCTCCATACACTGAGTATACAAAACATTAAGAACACCTGCTCTTTCCATGACAGACTGACCAGGTGAATCCAGGTGAAAGATATGATCCCTTATTGAAGTCACTTGTTAAATCCACTTCAATCAGTGTAGATGAAGTGGAGGAGACAGGTTAAAGAAGGATTTTTAAGCCTTGAGACAATTGAGACATGGACTGTGTATGTGTGCCATTCAGAGGGTCAGTGGGCAAGACTAAATATTGAAGTGCCTTTGAACCGGGTATGGTAGTAGGTGCCAGGCGCACCGGTTTTATTTTTTTTATTTTTTATAACTGCAACACTGCTGAGTTTTGACGCTCAGCAGTTTCCCGTGTGTATCAAGAATGGTCCACCACCCAAATGGACATCCAGCCAACTTGACACAACTGTGGCAAGCATTGGAGTCAGCATGGGCCAGCATCCCTGTGGAATGCTTTCGACACCTAGTAGAGTCCATGACCCGACAAATTGAGGCTGTTCTGGGGGGCAAAAGATTTAAGATTAGGAAGGTGTTCTTAATGTTTTGTACAGTCAGTGTATTTTCTCAATATTTCTCGATATATTCCTCAAGTACAGTACAGTCACATTACCTCGAGCTACAATAAATCTGCCTTAGTAGAAACTCTTTAACTCATAAACGGAGGAAACAGAGAGCGAATTAATGCAACTCAGATTTCCCCTCCTCATAGCATTTCCCACCCACATTACAGAAACACTCCAGAGATGTATTAACAGGCTTTTAAAACCCAGAGAGCTGCAGAATACTGTGGCTCAGATATGCTAGCTTGGTTCTCCAGCAACGGAGATACCGAGAGATTCATAGACTCTGTCATAGGGTCCCGAAAAGATCCAGAGAGTCATCTCCGTAGAAGAGTCTGTAGCCCCAGTGCATTGAGCCTGCACTATTGGCTGGTGCCGGCACCAACATTTCATACACCATATGTGTCTGTGTGGGATCTGATCCCACTACCACTATAAATGTGTCCTATCTATCTATCTCTCTCTCTCTTTCAAGCCTTTCTGTCCCAGTAAATAAATAGGAAAAGGAGAATAGGACTAGCCTGGTCCCAGATATGTCTGTGATATCACGACAAGGAGTGGCATGATGGCACAAACAGACTGGTAACCAGGCTAGAGTGGGTGTCCCTACCCAGGCATTGAGCCTCTATGCCGCTCCACAGTCCTGACAGCATGCACTCCCTCACGGTGGATCCCACCAGGATGTATCCAGGGATGCAGCTGAAGATGGCCGAGCCTCCGAAGGTAGTCTGAGTTCCAATCTTTCTCCCATTTGGAGGAGTGGGCAGCTCTCCACAGGAAATGACTGCAATAAGAAAGAGACGGACAGGGGAGAGCAGAGAGAGAGAGAGAGAGAGAGAGATTGAGAGAGAGAGAGAGAGAGAGAGAGAGAGAGAGAGAGAGAGAGAGACAGAGACAGAGACAGAGACAGAGACAGAGACAGAGACAGAGACAGAGACAGAGACAGAGACAGAGACAGAGAGAGGGAGAGAGAGAGAGAGAGAGAGAGAGAGACGGGGGAGAGAAAGAGACGGGGGAGAGAGACGGGGGCGGGGGAGAGCAGAGAGAGAGAGAGAGAGAGAGAGAGAGAGGGGAGAGAAGAGAGAGAGACAGGGGAGAGCAGAGAGAGAGAGAGACAGACGGGGGAGAGCAGAGAGAGAGAGAGACGGGGGAGATCAGAGAGAGAGACAGGGGAGAGCAGAGAGAGAGACAGACAGGGGAGCAGAGAGAGAGAGAGACGGGGAGCAGAGAGAGAGACAGGGGAGAGCAGAGAGAGAGAGACAGACGGGGAGAGCAGAGAGAGAGAGAGACAGACGGGGGAGAGCAGAGAGAGAGAGACAGACGGGGGAGAGCAGAGAGAGAGACATACGGGGGAGAGCAGAGAGAGAGACAGATGGGGGAGAGCAGAGAGAGAGACAGATGGGGGAGAGCAGAGAGAGAGAGACAGACGGGGGAGAGCAGAGAGAGAGAGAGAGAGACAGGGGAGAGCAGAGAGAGAGAGAGAGAGAGACAGAGAGAGAGAGAGAGAGAGAGAGAGAGGGGAGAGCAGAGAGAGAGAGAGAGAGAGAGAGAGAGAGACAGACAGGGGAGAGCAGAGAGAGAGAGAGAGAGAGAAACAGACAGGGGAGAACATTACTGAATGGCTCAATACTTATTCAATACTCTCACCCCCCCCCCCCCCCCCCCCCCCCCCCCCCCCCCCCCCCACACCCTATTTAAAGGCAAAACGATCTGAATCTATTTAAGGCTGTCCTACAATAGTTCCCATGACAACATAGAAAGATCTATACAACAAAGACTTCATCAAGACTGGAGAAGTTCTAAAATGTCACCACCCACTTCTGCATCGAGTTCGTTCGTTCCGCCAGCTCCACGCCCCATTGGCCATGCACTGGATGTGAGCGGGGCCGAGCCGGTAGTAACCCGGGTTACAGCTGAAGATGATCTTGGTTCTGAACTCATAACTGGACCCGTTGACGATCGTCCACTTCCCGTGGTCCAGAGAGAAGGAGCCCAGACTGGGGCATACCACCACTGTGAGACCACAAACACAAGAAGAAACCAACAAAATTAAAGCTACAGTCTGGGATTTGAAAAAAAAACAAGAAACGGCAGCCCCACCACTTATTATTATTGGTGTATAGCTGAGGGATGGGGCTAGGGAAATGTAACCCTTCATATACATTTTCATTTTAGTCATTTAGCAGACGCTCTTATCCAGAGCGACTTACAGTTAGTGAATACATATATATATATCTTTTTTTTTTATACTGGCCCCCGATGGGAATCGAACCCACAACCCTGGCGTTGCAAACACCATGCTCTATCAACTGAGCTACATCCCTGCCGGCCATTCCCTCCCCTACCCTGGACGACACTGGGCCAATTGTGCGCCGCCCATGAGTCTCCCGGTCGCGGCCAGCTGCGACAGAGCCTGGATTCGAACCAGGATCTCTAGTGGCACAGTTAGCACTGCGATGCAGTGCCTTAGACCACTGCGCCACTCAGGAGACTGCACGCCACTCAGGATATACCACCACTGAAGAGTAGTAAACCCATGGTCCCTGGAGAAAGATCCCAGACTGGGGTACACCACCTCCACCCAGACTGGGGTACACCACCTCCACCCAGACTGGGGCACACCACCTCCACCCAGACTGGGGCACACCACCTCCACCCAGACTGGGGTACACCACCTCCACCCAGACTGGGGCACACCACCTCCACCCAGACTGGGGCACACCACCTCCACCCAGACTGGGGCACACCACCTCCACCCAGACTGGGGCACACCACCTCCACCCAGACTGGGGCACACCACCTCCACCCAGACTGGGGCACACCACCTCCACCCAGACTGGGGCACACCACCTCCACCCAGACTGGGGCACACCACCTCCACCCAGACTGGGGCACACCACCTCCACCCAGACTAGGGCACACCACCTCCACCCAGACTGGGGCACACCACCTCCACCCAGACTGGGGCACACCACCTCCACCCAGACTGGGGCACACCACCTCCACCCCACCCAGACTGGGGTACACCACCTCCACCCAGACTGGGGCACACCACCTCCACCCAGACTGGGGCACACCACCTCCACCCAGACTGGGGCACACCACCTCCACCCAGACTGGGGCACACCACCTCCACCCAGACTGGGGCACACCACCTCCACCCAGACTGGGGCACACCACCTCCACCCAGACTGGGGCACACCACCTCCACCCAGACTGGGGCACACCACCTCCACCCAGACTGGGGCACACCACCTCCACCCAGACTGGGGCAC
>CM062500.1:80152860-80197860 GCA_031479575.1 Coregonus ussuriensis
CCCTGACTCAGTTACACCAGCTCTGTCAGGAGGAATGGGACAAAATTCACCCAACTTATTGTGGGAAGCTTGTGGAAGGCTACGCGAACCGTTTGACCCAAGTCAAACAATTTAAAGGCAATGCTACCAAATACTAATTGAGTGTATGTAAACTTCTGACCAACTGGGAATGTGAAGCTGAAATAAATAATTCTCTCTTCTATTATTATGACATTTCACATTCTTAAAATAAAGTGGTGATCCTAACTGACCTAAGACAGGGAATTTTGACTAGGATTAAATGTCAGGAATTGTGAAAAACTGAGTGTAAATGTATTTGGCTAAGGTGTATGTAAACTTCCGACTTCAACTGTATATTGAGATCCGGCCACAGACCCCTGCAGTACCTCCGTGAACCCCACTCTGAGAACCCCTGAATCAGAGGGACACAATGAGAAAATCAAAGAAAGTAAATCAATTCCATTTCTAAAATATGAATACATCTAAAATGGTCTAATTAGCAGCCACAGGCCACTCTAGAAAGGTGCTCTTACTAATCAGGGACTTAAAAACAGCAATTATGTCTAATTCCCTGACAGCTACAGACAGATTGTTACACATGACTGGAGCTTTAGTTAGTAGAGAAGAGAAGAGAAGAGAGGAGAGGAGAGGAGAGGAGAGGAGAGGAGAGGAGAGGAGAGGAGAGGAGAGGAGAGGAGAGGAGAGGAGAGGAGAGGAGAGGAGAGGAGGGGAGGGGAGGGGAGGGGAGGGGAGGGGAGAGGAGAGGAGAGGAGAGGAGAGGAGAGGAGAGGAGAGGAGAGGAGAGGAGAGGAGAGGAGAGGAGGGGAGGGGAGGGGAGGGGAGGGGAGGGGAGGGGAGAGGAGAGGAGAGGAGAGGAGAGGAGAGGAGAGGAGAGGAGAGGAGAGGAGAGGAGAGATTACATCCTTCTCTTCCTTCTTCTGTTTTCTCTGACACACTGAGGCCAGCAGAGCAACAGAGCCATATCTGAGCTGGGGAGATTATCAGGACCAATTAGACTGGTTAAATGAGTAGGAGCCAGAGTCTGGGAGCCAGACGGTAATACAAGTACCTTAATCACCCTGATTTTCAACTGGGAGCCAATGAAGAGAAACTAAATCAAAGAAGTGCCTTATAATCAGCAGTCTAACAAGGAGGTCTCTAATGGTGAGACACTAAAAAGGATTGATGTGCCAAATATTTATTCCATAAAGACTGTGGAGAGACTAACGACGGGATTGATAACCTCATGTCTTGATTTGGTCAAGATCCAACGCAGCTGCATTCTGCACAAACGGAAGGTAGTGAAGAGAGGGTTCTGGAGAATGAATTATAGTTCTGTGGTTGGACCAAATAGATTCCTACATTTCTACTGCAACAAAAGTTCTTCAGCAGCCTAAAAGCAGAATGTTTCAAAGATATTTTAGAAATGAAAGAATGCTGTTCAGGATATATAGTATTATTTATGAGTTCCTAGTGTCAGATCTGAGTCACCGCATTAACACAGAGTGGTTAAACAACCCAGTTTGTACCGTACTTAGGTCCCATTCTATTTCTGAACATTTAGGGGTCAGAAAATAATAACCAGCAGCCTAGGGCCAGTTTCCCAGGCACAGATTTAGCATACACCTGAACTACATAGGGCTTTCAATGGAAAATGCTTTTTAGTTCAGGACAAAGCTTTTTCTAAATGTGGCATTGTACAGTGCCTTGCAAAAGTATTCATCCCTCTTGGCGTTTTTCCAATTTTGTTGCATTACAACCTGTAATTTAAATGGATTTTTATTTTGGATTTCATGTAATGGACGTACACAAAATAGTCCAAATTGGTGAAGTGAAAAAATTCTAAAAAATAAAAAAACTGAGAATTGGTGCGTGCATATGTACAGTGGGGAAAAAAAAGTATTTAGTCAGCCACCAATTGTGCAAGTTCTCCCACTTAAAAAGATGAGAGAGGCCTGTCATTTTCATCATAGGTACACGTCAACTATGACAGACAAAATGAGATTTTTTTTTCCAGAAAATCACATTGTAGGATTTTTAATGAATTTATTTGCAAATTATGGTGGAAAATAAGTATTTGGTCAATAACAAAAGTTAGTTTCTCAATACTTTGTTATATACCCTTTGTTGGCAATGACACAGGTCAAACGTTTTCTGTAAGTCTTCACAAGGTTTTCACACACTGTTGCTGGTATTTTGGCCCATTCCTCCATGCAGATCTCCTCTAGAGCAGTGATGTTTTGGGGCTGTCGCTGGGCAACATGGACTTTCAACTCCCTCCAAAGATTTTCTATGGGGTTGAGATCTGGAGACTGGCTAGGCCACTCCAGGACCTTGAAATGCTTCTTACGAAGCCACTCCTTCGTTGCCCGGGCGGTGTGTTTGGGATCATTGTCATGCTGAAAGACCTAGCCACGTTTCATCTTCAATGCCCTTGCTGATGGAAGGAGGTTTTCACTCAAAATCTCACGATACATGGCCCCATTCATTCTTTCCTTTACACGGATCAGTCGTCCATGTCCCTTTGCAGAAAAACAGCCCCAAAGCATGATGTTTCCACCCCCATGCTTCACAGTAGGTATGGTGTTCTTTGGATGCAACTCAGCATTCTTTGTCCTCCAAACACAACGAGTTGAGTTTTTACCAAAAAGTTATATTTTGGTTTCATCTGACCATATGACATTCTCCCAATCCTCTTCTGGATCATCCAAATGCACTCTAGCAAACTTTAGACGGGCCTGGACATGTACTGGCTTAAGCAGGGGGACACGTCTGGCACTGCAGGATTTGAGTCCCTGGCGGCGTAGTGTGTTACTGATGGTAGGCTTTGTTACTTTGGTCCCAGCTCTCTGCAGGTCATTCACTAGGTCCCCCCGTGTGGTTCTGGGATTTTTGCTCACCGTTCTTGTGATCATTTTGACCCCACGGGGTGAGATCTTGCGTGGAGCCCCAGATCGAGGGAGATTATTAGTGGTCTTGTATGTCTTCCATTTCCTAATAATTGCTCCCACAGTTGATTTCTTCAAACCAAGCTGCTTACCTATTGCAGATTCAGTCTTCCCAGCCTGGTGCAGGTCTACAATTTTGTTTCTGGTGTCCTTTGACAGCTCTTTGGTCTTGGCCATAGTGGAGTTTGTAATGTGGCTGTTTGAGGTTGTGGACAGGTGTCCTTTATACTGATAACAAGTTCAAACAGGTGCCATTAATACAGGTAACGAGTGGAGGACAGAGGAGCCTCTTAAAGAAGAAGTTACAGGTCTGTGAGAGCCAGAAATCTTGCTTGTTTGTAGGTGACCAAATACTTATTTTCCACCATAATTTGCAAATAAATTCATAAAAAATCCTATAATGTGATTTTCTGGATTTTTTTTCCTCAATTTGTCTGTCATAGTTGACGTGAACCTATGATGAAAATTACAGGCCTCTCTCATCTTTTTAAGTGGGAGAACTTGCACAATTGGTGGCTGACTAAATACTTTTTTTCCCCACTGTATTCACCCTTTTGCTATGAAGACCCTAAATAAGATCTGGTGCAACCAATTACCTTCAGAAGTCAAATAATTAGTTAAATAAAGTTCACCGCAATCTAAGTGTCACATGATCTGTCACATGATCTCAGTATATATATATATATACACCTGTTCTGAAAGGCCCCAGAGTCTGCAACACCACCAAGCAAGCTGCACCATGAATCCAAACAGGTCAGGGACAAAGTTGTGGAGAAGTACAGATCAGGGTTGGGTTCTAAAAAAATATCACACGGAGCACCATTAAATCCATTATTAAAAAATTGAAAGAATATGGCACCACAAAAAACCTGCCAAGAGAGGGCCGCCCACCAAAACTCACGGACCAGGCAAGGAGGGCATTAATCAGAGAGGCAACAAAGAGACCAAAGATGACCCTGAAGGAGCTGCAAAGCTCCACAGCGGAGATTGGAGTATCCATCCATAGGACCACTTTAAGTCGTACACTCCACAGAGCTGGGCTTTACGGAAGAGTGGGCAGAAAAAAGCCATTGCTTAAAGAAAAAAATAAGCAAACACGTTTGGTGTTCGCCAAAAGCCATGTGGGAGACTCCCCAAACATATGGAAAAAGGTACTCTGGTCAGATGAGACAAAAATTGAGCTTTTTGGCCATCAAGGAAAACGCTATGTCTGGCGCAAACCCAACACCTCTCATCACCCCGAGAACACCATCCCCACAGTGAAGCATGGTGGTGGCAGCATCATGCTGTGGGGATGTTTTTCATCGGCAGGGACTGGGAAACTGGTCAGAATTGAAGGAATGATGGATGGCGCTAAATACAGGGAAATTATTGAGGGAAACCTGTTTCAGTCTTCCAGAGATTTGAGACTGGGACGGAGGTTCACCTTCCAGCAGGACAATGACCCTAAGCATACTGCTAAAGCAACACTCAAGTGGTTTAAGGGGAAACATTTAAATGTCTTGGAATGGCCTAGTCAAAGCCCAGACCTCAATCCAATTGAGAATCTGTGGTATGACATAAAGATTGCTGTACACCAGCGGAACCCATCCAACTTGAAGGAGCTGGAGCAGTTTTGCTTTGAAGAATGGGCAAACATCCCAGTGGCTAGATGTGCCAAGCTTATAGAGACATACCCCAAGAGACTTGCAGCTGTAATTGCTGCAAAAGGTGGCTCTACAAAGTATTGGGGGGGTGAATAGTTATGCACGCTCAAGTTCTGTATTTTTGTCTTATTTCTTGTTTGTTTCATAATAAAAAATATTGTGCATCTTCAAAGTGGTAGACATGTTGTGTACATCATGTGATACAAACCCCACTAAAATCCATTTTAATTCCAGGTTGTAAGGCAACAAAATAGGAAAAATGCCAAGGGGGGTGAATACTTTCGCAAGCCGCTGTATCGTACAGATGTTTTTAATATATGATGAGTTTGATGTCCATGAAATGATGTTTTAATCGTTATTCAGACAAACAATTAAGTCATATTCTACTGCTCTATCACCTCACTTTTAAATAAAGGTACAGGATATTAGTTGTCATCTACATCTATGTCTGGTTGCACTTCCGTCTACAAAGCCTTCGTCATTCCGGAACTAGCTAGTTAATAGAAGCCAGGTAATTACCAGTTACTAGGTAGTTACTAGTTACTATGTAATTAATTAATAGTTACTAGGTAATTCGTTACTAGTTAGTTAATAATTGCTAGGTAGTTAATAGTTACTAGGTAGTTAATAGTTACTAGGTAATTACTAGCTACTAGGTAGTTCCCACGGGGGGGGGGGGGGGGGGGGGGGGGCAGTATGAAAATGTATGCACTCACTAATTGTAAGTCGCTCTGGATAAGAGCGTCTGCTAAATGACTAAAATGTAAAAAATAAATAAATAAAAATGTTAATAGTTACTAGATATTTACTAGGTAATTACTAGTTATTAGACAATCATTAGGTAATAATTGTGTCTAGAATGAAATAGTAATTCATTAGATAGACGGTTCATGAAAAGCTAATTAACAAGTGCTTAAGGGCTGTAATTTCCTACAGCTCTATCGTTCTAAAATACTACGCCATACAGATATTGATTTAGATAATTTCCTCCCTCTATCTTTCTAAAACACTATGCCATAGAGATATTGATTTAGAGAAAATAAATCATTTAGGTATTTCCATTGTCTTTCTTTACAGACGACGGATCACAGAGATACCTTTCATGTATACTATTTTATGATTGAATCCCCTCGTTTTGGTAGCAATTATGATCAAGTAATTTATCTAGTGATTTCATGAAAAAAGAGACTTAAAAAGAAAAGTGTAACCTTTTGAAGAAGGCCACTAACTGTTTGACGAGTTAGATATCATGTAGTTGTTCATATGGTTCCATTAACCTACACTACAACTGTTTCATAGCAGAGGGAATTCATGATTTAGGTTCCACTACCATTACATTCACCTATAGATGAATTCATGGTTATGATTTAGGTTCCACTACCATTACATTCACCTATAGATGAATTCATGGTTATGATTTAGGTTCCACTACCATTACATTCACCTATAGATGAATTCATGGTTATGATTTAGGTTCCACTACCATTAAATTCACCTATAGATGAATTCATGGTTATGATTTAGGTTACATTACCATTCCATTCACCTATAGATGAATTAATGGTTATGATTTAGGTTCCACTACCATTACATTCACATATAGATGAATTCATGGTTATGATTTTGTTTACATTACCATTACATTCACCTATAGATGTGAAATAAAGTACAATGTATTTTGTTCCTCCCACATTCCACCTGATTACACGGTGTTGTTTAACCCCTAATAGCCTCTTCCCTATGACATCTACCATAAAAACAGCTTGACAGCAATAACATGCACCATCTAGCTTTTTGATTCTCTATTTTAGGACACCTGGGGGTATCAGGAACAACATGGACCATTACATTCACCTCTAGATGGGAAATTAAGTATAAGGTATTTTCTTGTACCTTCCTCTCACGTTTCATTATGTCCTCCCACATAGTTGTTTTAAGAGTAGGGCAGAGCAGAGTAGAGTAGAGTAGAGTAGAGTAGAATAGAGTAGAGTAGAGTAGAGTAGAGTAGAGTAGAGTAGAGTAGAGTAGAGTAGAGTAGAGTAGAGTAGAGTAGAATAGAATAGAGTAGAGTAGAGTAGAGTAGAATAGAGTAGAGTAGAACAGAGTAGAGTAGAATAGAGTAGAGTAGTGTAGAGTAGAGTAGAGTAGAGTAGAGTAGAACAGAGTAGAGTAGAGTAGAGTAGAGTAGAGTAGAGTAGAGTAGAGTAGAGTAGAGTAGAGTAGTGTAGAGTAGAGTAGAGTAGAGTAGAGTAGAGTAGAATAGAGTAGAGTAGAGTAGAATAGAGCAGAATACATTAGAGTAGAATAGAGTAGAGTAGAGTAGAATAGAATAGAGTAGAGTAGAGTAGAGTAGAATAGAGTAGAGTAGAATAGAGTAAAATAGAGTAGAGTAGAGTAGAGTAGAGTAGAATAGAATAGAGTAGAGTAGAGTAGAGTAGAATAGAGCAGAATACATTAGAGTAGAGCAGAGCAGAGTAGAATAGAGTAGAGTAGAATAGAGTAGAGTAGAGTAGAGTAGAGTAGAGTAGAGTAGAGTAGAGTAGAGTAGAGTAGAGTAGAATAGAGCAGAATACATTAGAGTAGAATAGAGTAGAGTAGAGTAGAGTAGAATAGAATAGAGTAGAGTAGAGTAGAGTAGAATAGAGTAGAGTAGAATAGAGTAAAATAGAGTAGAGTAGAGTAGAGTAGAATAGAGTAGAATAGAGTAGAGTAGAGTAGAGTAGAATAGAGCAGAATACATTAGAGTAGAGCAGAGCAGAGCAGAGTAGAGTAGAGTAGAGTAGAGTAGAGTAGAGTAGAGTAGAACTTCATTGATCCCAACTTGGTCAATTGTTTGATCACCATACGCATCAGCAATGATTACAAAGACAAGAAAATTATCTTAAACACATCATAAAAACATACCACTTAAAGACACCTGGACCTTAGGAGCAATAAGAGAAAGACAATCATCAACGACGTGTTAGTTTCTAGTAACCACTTTCGTAGCTCATTCGGTTGTTGGTGACTAGATTAGTATTGTGTCAATTATTTCAACAGGTAGTGCTACATAAACTTAGCAGTAGTAATATATAATCCCAGCTTCGGCATAATGAACCTGTCTGTGCTGGTTAAACAGACAGTGGTTCAGAACAGATCGACAAGACAACTTCTACAATGTGTGGTTCTCAGGGGTAACAAAGAACCCAATTAGGTGGACGGAACACAACAACGCTGTTAGGGAACCGACACAGAAGAGGGTCCGTGCCAAATGCCACCCTATTTCCTATTTAGTGCACTACTTTTGACCAGAGCCCTGTGAGCCCTATGAGCCCTGGTCAAAAGTAGTGCACTATCTAGGGAATAGGGTGCCATTTGGGATGCATCCACTGACAGACAGCATGGTAATCAGGAAGGAAGTTAGCTAGCCAGAGTCATCTAAAGGAGGTGGAATTGACAGAGAACAAAAGAGGATTGATTTCTGTTCTGTTGCTACTTGGCAGAACATTCTCCTCAATGAAAGGTTAAGCTACTGACATGGAGCTGAAGAGAGACTGTCAGACACAACTAGCTACTGACATGGAGCTGAAGAGAGACTGTCAGACACAACTAGCTACTGACATGGAGCTGAAGAGAGACTGTCAGACACAACTAGCTACTGACATGGGGCTGAGGAGAGACTGTCAGATACAACTAGCTACTGACATGGGGCTGAGGAGAGACTGTCAGATACAACTAGCTACTGACATGGGGCTGAGGAGAGACTGTCAGACACAACTAGCTACTGACATGGGGCTGAGGAGAGACTGTCAGACAGAACTAGCTACTGACATGGGGCTGAGGAGAGACTGTCAGACAGAACTAGCTACTGACATGGGGCTGAGGAGAGACTGTCAGACAGAACTAGCTACTGACATGGGGCTGAGGAGAGACTGTCAGACAGAACTAGCTACTGTCATGGGGCTGAAGAGAGACTGTCAGACAGAACTAGCTACTGTCTGTGATAGGGGCTGAAGAGAGACTGTCAGACAGAACTAGCTACTGTCATGGGGCTGAGGAGAGACTGTCAGATACAACTAGCTACTGACATGGGGCTGAGGAGAGACTGTCAGACACAACTAGCTACTGACATGGGGCTGAGGAGAGACTGTCAGACAGAACTAGCTACTGACATGGGGCTGAGGAGAGACTGTCAGACAGAACTAGCTACTGTCATGGGGCTGAAGAGAGACTGTCAGACAGAACTAGCTACTGTCTGTGATAGGGGCTGAAGAGAGACTGTCAGACAGAACTAGCTACTGACATGGGGCTGAGGAGAGACTGTCAGACAGAACTAGCTACTGTCATGGGGCTGAAGAGAGACTGTCAGACAGAACTAGCTACTGTCTGTGATAGGGGCTGAAGAGAGACTGTCAGACAGAACTAGCTACTGTCTGTGATAGGGGCTGAGGAGAGACTGTCAGACAGAACTAGCTACTGTCTGTGATAGGGACTGAAGAGAGACTGTCAGACAGAACTAGCTACTGTCTGTGATAGGGACTGAAGAGAGACTGTCAGACAGAACTAGCTACTGACATGGGGCTGAGGAGAGACTGTCAGACACAACTAGCTACTGACATGGGGCTGAAGAGAGACTGTCAGACAGAACTAGCTACTGTCTGTGATAGGGGCTGAGGAGAGACTATCAGAAAGAACTAGCTACTGTCTGTGATAGGGGCTGAGGAGAGACTGTCAGACAGAACTAGCTACTGTCTGTGATAGGGGCTGAGGAGAGACTGTCAGACAGAACTAGCTACTGTCTGTGATAGGGACTGAAGAGAGACTGTCAGAAAGAACTAGCTACTGTCTGTGATAGGGACTGAAGAGAGACTGTCAGACAGAACTAGCTACTGTCTGTGATAGGGACTGAAGAGAGACTGTCAGACAGAACTAGCTACTGTCTGTGATAGGGGCTGAAGAGAGACTGTCAGACACAACTAGCTACTGACATGGGACTGAAGAGAGACTGTCAGACAGAACTAGCTACTGACATGGGGCTGAGGAGAGACTGTCAGACAGAACTAGCTACTGTCTGTGATAGGGACTGAAGAGAGACTGTCAGACAGAACTAGCTACTGTCTGTGATAGGGGCTGAAGAGAGACTGTCAGACAGAACTAGCTACTGTCTGTGATAGGGACTGAAGAGAGACTGTCAGACAGAACTAGCTACTGTCTGTGATAGGGGCTGAGGAGAGACTGTCAGACAGAACTAGCTACTGTCTGTGATAGGGACTGAAGAGAGACTGTCAGACAGAACTAGCTACTGTCTGTGATAGGGACTGAAGAGAGACTATCAGACAGAACTAGCTACTGTCTGTGATAGGGACTGAAGAGAGACTGTCAGACAGAACTAGCTACTGTCTGTGATAGGGGCTGAAGAGAGACTGTCAGACACAACTAGCTACTGACATGGGGCTGAAGAGAGACTGTCAGACAGAACTAGCTACTGACATGGGGCTGAGGAGAGACTGTCAGATACAACTAGCTACTGTCTGTGAACGGGACTGAAGAGAGACTGTCAGACAGAACTAGCTACTGTCTGTGATAGGGACTGAAGAGAGACTGTCAGATACAACTAGCTACTGACATGGGGCTGAGGAGAGACTGTCAGACACAACTAGCTACTGACATGGGGCTGAAGAGAGACTGTCAGATACAACTAGCTACTGTCTGTGATAGGGGCTGAGGAGAGACTGTCAGATACAACTAGCTACTGTCTGTGATAGGGGCTGAGCAGAGACTGTCAGATACAACTAGCTACTGACATGGGGCTGAGGAGAGACTGTCAGACAGAACTAGCTACTGTCTGTGATAGGGGCTGAGGAGAGACTGTCAGATACAACTAGCTACTGTCTGTGATAGGGGCTGAGGAGAGACTGTCAGACAGAACTAGCTACTGTCTGTGATAGGGGCTGAGGAGAGACTGTCAGATACAACTAGCTACTGACATGGGGCTGAGGAGAGACTGTCAGACAGAACTAGCTACTGTCTGTGATAGGGGCTGAAGAGAGACTGTCAGATACAACTAGCTACTGTCTGTGATAGGGGCTGAAGAGAGACTGTCAGACAGAACTAGCTACTGTCTGTGATAGGGGCTGAGGAGAGACTGTCAGACAGAACTAGCTACTGTCTGTGATAGGGGCTGAGGAGAGACTGTCAGACAGAACTAGCTACTGTCTGTGATAGGGGCTGAAGAGAGACTGTCAGACACAACTAGCTACTGTCTGTGATAGGGGCTGAGGAGAGACTGTCAGACACAACTAGCTACTGTCTGTGATAGGGACTGAGGAGAGACTGTCAGACACAACTAGCTACTGTCTGTGATAGGGGCTGAGGAGAGACTGTCAGACACAACTAGCTACTGTCTGTGATAGGGGCTGAGGAGAGACTGTCAGACACAACTAGCTACTGTCTGTGGTAGGGACTGAAGAGAGACTGTCAGACAGAACTAGCTACTGTCTGTGATAGAGGCTGAGGAGAGACTCTCAGACAGAACTAGCTACTGTCTGTGATAGGGGCTGAGGAGAGACTGTCAGGCAGAACTAGCTACTGTCTGTGATAGGGGCTGAGGAGAGACTGTCAGACAGAACTAGCTACTGTCTGTGATAGGGGCTGAGGAGAGACTGTCAGACAGAACTAGCTACTGTCTGTGATAGGGGCTGAGGAGAGACTGTCAGACAGAACTAGCTACTGACATGGGGCTGAGGAGAGACTGTCAGATACAACTAGCTACTGACATGGGGCTGAGGAGAGACTGTCAGATACAACTAGCTACTGACATGGGGCTGAGGAGAGACTGTCAGATACAACTAGCTACTGACATGGGGCTGAGGAGAGACTGTCAGACAGAACTAGCTACTGTCTGTGATAGGGGCTGAAGAGAGACTGTCAGATAGAACTAGCTACTGTCTGTGATAGGGGCTGAAGTGAGACTGTCAGATACAACTAGCTACTGTCTGTGATAGGGGCTGAAGAGAGACTGTCAGACAGAACTAGCTACTGTCTGTGATAGGGGCTGAAGAGAGACTGTCAGATAGAACTAGCTACTGTCTGTGATAGGGGCTGAAGAGAGACTGTCAGACACAACTAGCTACTTTCTGTGATAGGGACTGAAGAGAGACTGTCAGATACAACTAGCTACTGACATGGGGCTGAGGAGAGACTGTCAGATACAACTAGCTACTGACATGGGGCTGAGGAGAGACTGTCAGATACAACTAGCTACTGACATGGGGCTGAGGAGAGACTGTCAGACACAGCTAGCTACTGACATGGGGCTGAGGAGAGACTGTCAGATACAACTAGCTACTGACATGGGGCTGAGGAGAGACTGTCAGATACAACTAGCTACTGACATGGAGCTGAGGAGAGACTGTCAGACAGAACTAGCAACTGACATGGCGCTGAGGAGAGACTGTCAGACAGAACTAGCAACTGACATGGGGCTGAGGAGAGACTGTCAGACAGAACTAGCTACTGACATGGGGCTGAGGAGAGACTGTCAGACAGAACTAGCTACTGACATGGGGCTGAGGAGAGACTGTCAGACAGAACTAGCTACTGACATGGGGCTGAGGAGAGACTGTCAGACAGAACTAGCTACTGACATGGGGCTGAGGAGAGACTGTCAGACAGAACTAGCTACTGTCATGGGGCTGAGGAGAGACTGTCACACAGAACTAGCTACTGTCTGTGATAGGGGCTGAGGAGAGACTGTCAGACAGAACTAGCTACTGTCTGTGATAGGGGCTGAGGAGAGACTGTCAGACACAACTAGCTACTGACATGGGGCTGAGGAGAGACTGTCAGATACAACTAGCTACTGACATGGGGCTGAGGAGAGACTGTCAGACACAACTAGCTACTGACATGGGGCTGAGGAGAGACTGTCAGATACAACTAGCTACTGTCTGTGATAGGGGCTGAGGAGAGACTGTCAGATACAACTAGCTACTGACATGGGGCTGAGGAGAGACTGTCAGACACAACTAGCTACTGACATGGGGCTGAGGAGAGACTGTCAGATACAACTAGCTACTGACATGGGGCTGAGGAGAGACTGTCAGACACAACTAGCTACTGACATGGGGCTGAAGAGAGACTGTCAGACAGAACTAGCTACTGACATGGGGCTGAGGAGAGACTGTCAGACAGAACTAGCTATTGACATGGGGCTGAGGAGAGACTGTCAGACAGAACTAGCTACTGACATGGGGCTGAGGAGAGACTGTCAGACAGAACTAGCTACTGACATGGGGCTGAGGAGAGACTGTCAGACAGAACTAGCTACTGACATGGGGCTGAGGAGAGACTGTCAGACAGAACTAGCTACTGACATGGGGCTGAGGAGAGACTGTCAGACAGAACTAGCTACTGTCATGGGGCTGAGGAGAGACTGTCAGACAGAACTAGCTACTGTCTGTGATAGGGGCTGAGGAGAGACTGTCAGATACAACTAGCTACTGACATGGGGCTGAGGAGAGACTGTCAGACACAACTAGCTACTGACATGGGGCTGAGGAGAGACTGTCAGATACAACTAGCTACTGACATGGGGCTGAAGAGAGACTGTCAGACAGAACTAGCTACTGTCTGTGATAGGGGCTGAGGAGAGACTGTCAGATACAACTAGCTACTGACATGGGGCTGAGGAGAGACTGTCAGACACAACTAGCTACTGACATGGGGCTGAGGAGAGACTGTCAGATACAACTAGCTACTGACATGGGGCTGAGGAGAGACTGTCAGATACAACTAGCTACTGACATGGGGCTGAGGAGAGACTGTCAGATACAACTAGCTACTGACATGGGGCTGAGGAGAGACTGTCAGACAGAACTAGCTACTGACATGGGGCTGAGGAGAGACTGTCAGACAGAACTAGCTACTGACATGGGGCTGAGGAGAGACTGTCAGACAGAACTAGTTACTGACATGGGGCTGAGGAGAGACTGTCAGACAGAACTAGCTACTGTCATGGGACTGAAAAGAGACTGTCAGACAGAACTAGCTACTGTCTGTGATAGGGGCTGAAGAGAGACTGTCAGACAGAACTAGCTACTGTCTGTGATAGGGGCTGAGGAGAGACTGTCAGACAGAACTAGCTACTGTCTGTGATAGGGACTGAAGAGAGACTGTCAGACAGAACTAGCTACTGTCTGTGATAGGGACTGAAGAGAGACTGTCAGACAGAACTAGCTACTGTCTGTGATAGGGACTGAAGAGAGACTGTCAGACAGAACTAGCTACTGTCTGTGATAGGGGCTGAAGAGAGACTGTCAGACACAACTAGCTACTGACATGGGGCTGAAGAGAGACTGTCAGACAGAACTAGCTACTGACATGGGGCTGAGGAGAGACTGTCAGACAGAACTAGCTACTGTCTGTGATAGGGGCTGAGGAGAGACTGTCAGACAGAACTAGCTACTGTCTGTGATAGGGACTGAAGAGAGACTGTCAGACAGAACTAGCTACTGTCTGTGATAGGGGCTGAGGAGAGACTGTCAGACAGAACTAGCTACTGTCTGTGATAGGGACTGAAGAGAGACTGTCAGACAGAACTAGCTACTGTCTGTGATAGGGGCTGAGGAGAGACTGTCAGACAGAACTAGCTACTGTCTGTGATAGGGACTGAAGAGAGACTGTCAGACAGAACTAGCTACTGTCTGTGATAGGGACTGAAGAGAGACTGTCAGACAGAACTAGCTACTGTCTGTGATAGGGACTGAAGAGAGACTGTCAGACAGAACTAGCTACTGTCTGTGATAGGGGCTGAAGAGAAACTGTCAGACACAACTAGCTACTGACATGGGGCTGAAGAGAGACTGTCAGACAGAACTAGCTACTGACATGGGGCTGAGGAGAGACTGTCAGATACAACTAGCTACTGTCTGTGATAGGGACTGAAGAGAGACTGTCAGACAGAACTAGCTACTGTCTGTGATAGGGACTGAAGAGAGACTGTCAGATACAACTAGCTACTGTCTGTGATAGGGGCTGAGGAGAGACTGTCAGATACAACTAGCTACTGTCTGTGATAGGGGCTGAGGAGAGACTGTCAGATACAACTAGCTACTGACATGGGGCTGAGGAGAGACTGTCAGACAGAACTAGCTACTGTCTGTGATAGGGGCTGAGGAGAGACTGTCAGATACAACTAGCTACTGTCTGTGATAGGGGCTGAGGAGAGACTTTCAGACAGAACTAGCTACTGTCTGTGATAGGGGCTGAGGAGAGACTGTCAGATACAACTAGCTACTGACATGGGGCTGAGGAGAGACTGTCAGACAGAACTAGCTACTGTCTGTGATAGGGGCTGAAGAGAGACTGTCAGATACAACTAGCTACTGTCTGTGATAGGGGCTGAAGAGAGACTGTCAGACAGAACTAGCTACTGTCTGTGATAGGGGCTGAGGAGAGACTGTCAGACAGAACTAGCTACTGTCTGTGATAGGGGCTGAGGAGAGACTGTCAGACAGAACTAGCTACTGTCTGTGATAGGGGCTGAAGAGAGACTGTCAGACACAACTAGCTACTGTCTGTGATAGGGGCTGAGGAGAGACTGTCAGACACAACTAGCTACTGTCTGTGATAGGGACTGAAGAGAGACTGTCAGACAGAACTAGCTACTGTCTGTGATAGGGGCTGAGGAGAGACTCTCAGACAGAACTAGCTACTGTCTGTGATAGGGGCTGAGGAGAGACTGTCAGACAGAACTAGCTACTGTCTGTGATAGGGGCTGAGGAGAGACTGTCAGACAGAACTAGCTACTGTCTGTGATAGGGGCTGAGGAGAGACTGTCAGACAGAACTAGCTACTGTCTGTGATAGGGGCTGAGGAGAGACTGTCAGACAGAACTAGCTACTGTCTGTGCTAGGGGTTGAAGAGAGACTGTCAGATACAACTAGCTACTGACATGGGGCTGAGGAGAGACTGTCAGACAGAACTAGCTACTGTCTGTGATAGGGGCTGAAGAGAGACTGTCAGACACAACTAGCTACTGTCTGTGATAGGGGCTGAAGAGAGACTGTCAGACAGAACTAGCTACTGTCTGTGATAGGGGCTGAAGAGAGACTGTCAGATACAACTAGCTACTGTCTGTGATAGGGGCTGAAGAGAGACTGTCAGACACAACTAGCTACTGTCTGTGATAGGGGCTGAAGAGAGACTGTCAGATACAACTAGCTACTGACATGGGGCTGAGGAGAGACTGTCAGACACAACTAGCTACTGTCTGTGATAGGGGCTGAAGAGAGACTGTCAGACAGAACTAGCTACTGTCTGTGATAGGGGCTGAAGAGAGACTGTCAGACACAACTAGCTACTGTCTGTGATAGGGGCTGAAGAGAGACTGTCAGATACAACTAGCTACTGTCTGTGATAGGGGCTGAAGAGAGACTGTCAGACAGAACTAGCTACTGTCTGTGATAGGGGCTGAAGAGAGACTGTCAGATAGAACTAGCTACTGTCTGTGATAGGGGCTGAAGAGAGACTGTCAGATACAACTAGCTACTGTCTGTGATAGGGACTGAAGAGAGACTGTCAGACAGAACTAGCTACTGTCTGTGATAGGGGCTGAAGAGAGACTGTCAGATACAACTAGCTACTGTCTGTGATAGGGACTGAAGAGAGACTGTCAGACAGAACTAGCTACTGTCTGTGATAGGGGCTGAGGAGAGACTGTCAGACAGAACTAGCTACTGTCTGTGATAGGGGCTGAGGAGAGACTGTCAGACAGAACTAGCTACTGTCTGTGATAGGGGCTGAAGAGAGACTGTCAGACAGAACTAGCTACTGTCTGTGATAGGGACTGAAGAGAGACTGTCAGACAGAACTAGCTACTGTCTGTGATAGGGGCTGAGGAGAGACTGTCAGACAGAACTAGCTACTGTCTGTGATAGGGACTGAGGAGAGACTGTCAGACAGAACTAGCTACTGTCTGTGATAGGGGCTGAGGAGAGACTGTCAGACACAACTAGCTACTGTCTGTGATAGGGGCTGAAGAGAGACTGTCAGACAGAACTAGCTACTGTCTGTGATAGGGACTGAAGAGAGACTGTCAGACAGAACTAGCTACTGTCTGTGATAGGGACTGAGGAGAGACTGTCAGACAGAACTAGCTACTGTCTGTGATAGGGGCTGAGGAGAGACTGTCAGACACAACTAGCTACTGTCTGTGATAGGGGCTGAAGAGAGACTGTCAGACAGAACTAGCTACTGTCTGTGATAGGGACTGAAGAGAGACTGTCAGACAGAACTAGCTACTGTCTGTGATAGGGGCTGAGGAGAGACTGTCAGACAGAACTAGCTACTGTCTGTGATAGGGACTGAGGAGAGACTGTCAGACAGAACTAGCTACTGTCTGTGATAGGGACTGAAGAGAGACTGTCAGACAGAACTAGCTACTGTCTGTGATAGGGGCTGAGGAGAGACTGTCAGACAGAACTAGCTACTGTCTGTGATAGGGACTGAAGAGAGACTGTCAGACAGAACTAGCTACTGTCTGTGATAGGGGCTGAGGAGAGACTGTCAGACAGAACTAGCTACTGTCTGTGATAGGGACTGAGGAGAGACTGTCAGATAGAACTAGCTACTGTCTGTGATAGGGGCTGAGGAGAGACTGTCAGACAGAACTAGCTACTGTCTGTGATAGGGGCTGAGGAGAGACTGTCAGACAGAACTAGCTACTGTCTGTGATAGGGGCTGAGGAGAGACTGTCAGACAGAACTAGCTACTGTCTGTGATAGGGGCTGAGGAGAGACTGTCAGATACAACTAGCTACTGTCTGTGATAGGGGCTGAGGAGAGACTGTCAGACACAACTACCTACTGTCTGTGATAGGGGCTGAGGAGAGACTGTCAGACACAACTACCTACTGTCTGTGATAGGGGCTGAGGAGAGACTGTCAGACACAACTACCTACTGTCTGTGATAGGGGCTGAGGAGAGACTGTCAGACACAACTACCTACTGTCTGTGATAGGGGCTGAAGAGAGACTGTCAGACAGAACTAGCTACTGTCTGTGATAGGGGCTGAAGAGAGACTGTCAGACAGAACTAGCTACTGTCTGTGATAGGGGCTGAAGAGAGACTGTCAGATCAGACAGAACTAGCTACTGTCTGTGATAGGGGCTGAAGAGAGACTGTCAGACAGAACTAGCTACTGTCTGTGATAGGGGCTGAAGAGAGACTGTCAGACAGAACTAGCTACTGTCTGTGATAGGGGCTGAAGAGAGACTGTCAGACAGAACTAGCTACTGTCTGTGATAGGGGCTGAGGAGAGACTGTCAGACAGAACTAGCTACTGTCTGTGATAGGGGCTGAGGAGGGGGCTGAAGAGGGTGGAAGTGAGAGAATTGTGCCCTATTCCTTATATAGTGCACTACGTTTGACCAGGACCCATAGGACTCTGGTCAAAAGTAGTGCACTATATAGGGAACAGGGTACCATTTGGGACAGAGCCTAGACAAAAAAAAATGAAATACATGTCTGCCTGCCAGCAAGCCTGCCAGTAGACACAGTGTTCAGTGCTCTTACCTTGACATGCAGGTACCGGTGAGTCCCAGGCAAAATACCCATAGGCCGTCTTCTTACAGACACCTGTGGCCTTTCCAATAAGCCTGTAGCCCCGGTCACAGCCCCAACGCACCACACTGTTGAGATGCCCTCCTGTCTGGCTCACCACAAAACCCTGCTGGGGAGAGTCTGGGGTACTGCAGTACATAGCTGAGGAGAGGGAGAGGAAGAGGAGGTGGAGAGGAGAGGAGAGGAGAGGAGAGGAGAGGAGAGGAGAGGAGAGGAGAGGAGAGGAGAGGAGGAGAGGAGAGGAGAGGGGGTGTACAGCAATTAACAAAGTTTGCTTGACGTTGATGTTAAATTGTTATTCACAGAAACGTATGAAAAATACATTATATTTATGAGATAATGAGAGAGATGGCCTAAGGACAGTCACGTCTCTACAACATGGTGGATGTTACTGCTGTGCACACTGAGCTGAGCATAGTAATCACTTTAAAACATGAACAGCAAGATTTAAAAAAAAGTTACTCAGAACTCAGAAGTTCCAAAAGAATAAAGACATTTCAAATGTCATATTATGTCTATATACAGTGTTGTAACAATGTGCAAATAGTTAAAGTACAAATGGGAAAATAAATAAACATAAATATGGGTTGTATTTACAATGGTGTTTGTTCTTCACTGGTTGCCCTTTTCTCTGCTTTCAGACAAGTACATAATGATTATAATAATGACTTAATTGTACTTACAGTGTGCACATAGAACAGTACATTACAACACAACACAACACAACAAAAGACAACATTTACACACAACACAGTGATGATTGTGATGGCTAGACTAATTCCTGTTCAGTAGGGAATTAGTAGGGAATCCTAAAGGCCTGTTTGTTTTCAGTAATGGGGCCCAAGGATGGATGGGGCCCAGGGATGGATGGGGCCCAAGGATGGATGGGGCCCAGGGATGGATGGGGCCCAGGGATGGATGGGGCCCAGGGATGGATGGGGCCCAGGGATGGATGGGGCCCAGGGATGGATGGGGCCCAGGGATGGATGGGGCCCAGGGATGGATGGGGCCCAGGGATGGATGGGGCCCAGGGATGGATGGGGCCCAGGGATGGATGGGGCCCAGGGATGTGTTGGGATGAGAGATGGACTGTGCCTAGGAATGGACTGGGATCAGGGATGTACTGGGATCAGGGATAGACTGGGATCAAGGATAGACTGGGATCAGAGAGGACTGGGATCAAGGATAGACTGGGATCAGGGATAGACTGGATCAGGGATGGACTGGGATCAGAAATCGGCATGTGCATTTCTAACAAACCAGCCCATTTTGTCCTCCCTGACCCATTATTATACAAATAATGATCATTTAGCCCAAAACCCCCGATTTAGACCGGCCCACTGGGCTGAAGATGGACCAGCCCATCTGGCATTCGCCAGAACTGCCCAATGGCCAGTCTATTTCTGGACTACTTCGCCATGATGTTAATAACTCCTATTGGTTGTGTGGTATAGGGGGGTGTATGAAGACATGCTGGTTGAAGGAAAGTCATTATTAACAGGATACATACTTTGATACTCACCCACATATCTGACGTGGAAACCTTTCCTGTTGGTGCCATGATCAGAGGACCAGCGCAGAAGAAGCTGATGACCTGAGGTCGTGAGGTTAAAGGGCGTGGTGATGTCACCGCTTAGTGACGCCAGAATCTGGCTGTAGATGTTAGGACCTGTTAGGACAGAGACACAGAGAGATGTTAGGACCTGTTAGGACAGAAACACAGAGAGATGTTAGGACAGAGACACAGAGAGATGTTAGGACAGAGACACAGAGAGATGTTAGGACAGAGACACAGAGAGATGTTAGGACAGAGACACAGAGAGATGTTAGGACAGAGACACAGAGAGATGTTAGGACCTGTTAGGACAGAGACACAGAGAGATGTTAGGACAGAGACACAGAGAGATGTTAGGACCTGTTAGGACAGAGACACAGAGAGATGTTAGGACAGAGACACAGAGAGATGTTAGGACCTGTTAGGACAGAGACACAGAGAGATGTTAGGACAGAGACACAGAGAGATGTTAGGACAGAGACACAGAGAGATGTTAGGACCTGTTAGGACAGAGACACAGAGAGATGTTAGGACAGAGACACAGAGAGATGTTAGGACAGAGACACAGAGAGATGTTAGGACAGAGACACAGAGAGATGTTAGGACCTGTTAGGACAGAGACACAGAGAGATGTTAGGACAGAGACACAGAGAGATGTTAGGACAGAGACACAGAGAGATGTTAGGACAGAGACACAGAGAGATGTTAGGACAGAGACACAGAGAGATGTTAGGACAGAGACACAGAGAGATGTTAGGACCTGTTAGGACAGAGACACAGAGAGATGTTAGGACAGAGACACAGAGAGATGTTAGGACCTGTTAGGACAGAGACACAGAGAGATGTTAGGACAGAGACACAGAGAGATGTTAGGACCTGTTAGGACAGAGACACAGAGAGATGTTAGGACAGAGACACAGAGAGATGTTAGGACAGAGACACAGAGAGATGTTAGGACAGAGACACAGAGACATGTTAGGACAGAGACACAGAGAGATGTTAGGACAGAGACATGTTAGGACAGAGACACAGAGAGACACAGACAAAGGCAGAGGGAAGAGAATGGAGTGTTTAAAATAATGGTGTTTCAGGTGAATCTTCTGGCTCCGCAAGCGCAGAAAAGCACACGGTGTGACATCATTAGAGGTTGGCAAGTTAATAGGTGGTACATTCCCTCGAAGTGGACAGAGACAATCCAAAGAGTGTTTCTGTATAACCAGCTAGTGGGAGCCTTGGCTAGCTCCTCTATTGGAATTCAAAGCATGATTGGTTGGATTCATTCGACCTTGCAGTGGCTGGGTTTATTTGTCACAATTACAATAGCAAATAGCCAGATTGCATGACTAAGAACTCAATAAAGTAGGGTTGACAATAGCAAATAGCCAGATTGCATGACTAAGAACTCAATAAAGTAGGGTTGACAATAGCAAATAGCCAGATTGCATGACTAAGAACTCAATAAATAAATAATAAATAAATAAATAAATTGGTCATTTAGCAGACGCTCTTATCCAGAGCGACTTACAGGAGCAATTTAGGGTTAAGTGCCTTGCTCAAGGGCACATCGACAGATTTTTCACCTGGTCGGCTCGGGGATTAGAACCAGCGACCTTTCGGTTACTGGCACAATGCTCTTACCCACTAAGCTATCTTAGCCCAATAAAGTAGGGTTGACAATAGCAAATAGCCAGATTGCATGACTAAGAACTCAATAAAGTAGGGTTGACAATAGCAAATAGCCAGATTGCATGACTAAGAACTCAATAAAGTAGGGTTGACAATAGCAAATAGCCAGATTGCATGACTAAGAACTCAATAAAGTAGGGTTGACAATAGCAAATAGCCAGATTGCATGACTAAGAACTCAATAAAGTAGGGTTGACTCAATTTTACAACCTTTGTAAGTAATGTTCCCTCTAAACTGCGCGCTTGCCCGGCGGTGCACCTCCTCCAGGATGCGCAGAACAAATGCCAGGCCGCACAGAGACGCAAGAGACTGAACTTCACAGAGTTCGCCCCATTAGTTTCCACTATATAGATCAACGTTTTTTTTCTTTGATTGAATCAACATTATATCAAACCCCTTTTCAATGCAACAAACCAAATCTAACTTTGTAAGATCGAGTCTGTGATTTTATTGTAGGCGGAGTCTGTCCTACAAAGGAGTATAATTCTACTGGCGGGGGACGGCCCACAATCGGTCTTTCAATCACCGGCGAGTGAAGACGTTTTTCGGATCAGTTTCGGATCAGAGCGCAGAGCTGCGCGTGTGCACATTTGTTGATATTCTTCGCTAGTTACCGAGTTATTAGCCCAGTTGTAGATAAGTATAGGTCAGCAATTGGGAGTTACTGCTTCCTAAAAGAGCCCAAAACGTTTGGGCTACATTTCAAGCAGTCTTTTAAAAGCCAGTCATGGTCAATTAAAGGGGCAGTGTTGTATTTTGAGACAGGCTTGAATCTGCAAATAAGCCAATAGGCAGAGGTGTAGCCTACATTATCTAATTCTCTGTATGGTAATAATAATTACTTTTGTTTTGTAAAGTGGTTTCTTGCATCGTACAACACAATTCAATGCAATTTACAGTCACCTATTTGGTCCATTGTGTTACAGACCAAGTAAACAATCATTAATTAATGTCAAGCCCTTCATAATGTAAAAATGGTATTAAAAGTCTCATGCAATGTAGGCCTGCATTGAACACCACATAGAGGCTACTGTAGGCTATATCATAGAAATCAAAAGCTATTTCCATGTGTAAATGTTATGGAATTTGCTCTATTGGTTTTGTTGGTAGGCCTACATTATGCTCAGATAGCCACAACAGGCATATGGGCTACTGTCTAAAACTGTCAGGGTACAGCCTCAGTGTTCACTGTAAACGTGCGCCGGAAGTTGCACAAAATTCTCACAACGTTCAAGTTTCCACTCACAAGACCTAAAATTTGCTCAGTGCCCCCCTAAGAATTAGAGGGAACGAACATTGGTTGTAAGTGATAGTTTACTTAGGTAAAGTCATCTGGCATTTAGGATTAGTACAAGGGGGCTTGGAAGGGTGCTTGGAAGGGTGCTTGGAGTAACGTCTGAGCTTAGAGACGTATAATTAATAACTTAGGGATTCATTATCCAAAGCCTATACGTGACAGTTAAATCTGTGGTCATTTGCAATTATCTGCCGATGAGAGATGTGAAGAGATAGGATTAATTGCGGTACTAGGAATGTTGATAAATGTCCCACCGTCAAATATCTCCAGGATGTCAAACTCCTTCTCTGTCTGGAAGAGTTGGAAGTGGAGGGTGATGTTGTAGCCCTTCTCTACGTTGATGAGCCAGGAACACGTCTGGAGGTTGGGGTAGCTGTCTGGGTAGCCTGGACTCAGGATCACCCCCGTCGAGTCGAAGCGGACCTCGTTGGCAGGACATTGTACTGTGGAGTGGAGGGTGGAAAGAGATGGAAAAAAGGAGCAGAAAGAAAGGAGAAAGAGAGGACAGAGAAGATGAAGAGGATGAAGAGGATGAAGAGGGAGTTTTGAGGAGAAAGGACAGACAGGACAGAGGTAAAACAGGAAGTGGAGGGAAGAAAGCGGAAAGAGTTAAAGAAAGGAGTCGTTCCACTGACTGTGACTGTGATTGTGACTGTGGCTGTGACTGTGGCTGTGACTGTGGCTGTGACTGACTGTGGCTGTGACTGTGGCTGTGATTGTGACTGTGGCTGTGACTGTGGCTGTGACTGTGGCTGTGACTGACTGTGGCTGTGACTGTGGCTGTGATTGTGGCCGTGCCATGTCTGTAGCTGAGACTGTGACTGTGGCTGTGACTGTGGCTGTGACCGTGGCTGTGACCGTGGCTGTGACTGTGGCTGTGACTGTGGCTGTGACTGTGGTTGTGGCTGTGACTGTGACTGTGGCTGTGACTGTGGCTGTGACTGGCTGTGGCTGTGACTGTGACTTTGACCGTGGCTGTGACTGTGGCTGTGGCTGTGGCTGTAACTGTGGCTGTGACCGACTGTGGCTGTGACTGAGGCTGTGGCTGTGACTGACTGTGGCTGTGGCTGTGACTGTGGCTGTGGCTGTGGCTGTGACTGTGGCTGTGACTGTGGTTTGGCTGTGACATACTGTGGCTGTGGCTGTGACTAACTGTGACTGTGGCTCTGACTGTGGCTGTGGCTGTGACTGTGGCTGTGGCTGTGACTGTCACTCTGGCTGTGGCTGTGACTGTGGAAATTACAGTGAAATAATAATGTGTAATGAAACAATTCCATTTAGTCTGAGACAGGTACAGGGCCTCAGGGTACAGAGTACTGGTTCACTGTGTTGGCTGTGGCCGTGGCAGTGACTGAATGTGGCTGTGACTGTGGCTGTGGCTGTGGCTGTGACTGTGGCTGTGGCTGTGACCATGGCTGTGACTGACTGTGGTTGTGGCTGTGACTGACTGTGGCTGTGGCTGTGCCTGTGACTGTGGCTGTAACTGTGGCTGTGACCGACTGTGGCTGTGACTGAGGCTGTGGCTGTGACTGTGGCTGTGACTGACTGTGGCTGTGGTTTGGCTGTGACATACTGTGGCTGTGGCTGTGGCTGTGACTAACTGTGACTGTGGCTCTGACTGTGACTGTGGCTGTGACTGTGGCTGTGATTGTGGCCGTGCCATGGCTGGGGCTGAGACTGTGACTGTGGCTCTGACTGTGACTGTGGCTGTGACTGTGGCTGTGATTGTGGCCGTGCCATGGCTGGGGCTGAGACTGTGACTGTGGCTGTGACTGTGACTGTGACTGTGACTGTGGCTGTGACCGTGGCTGTGACTGACTCTGGCTGTGACTGTGACTGTGGCTGTGACTGTGTCTGTGATTGTGGCCGTGCCATTGCTGTAGCTGAGACTGTGACTGTGGCTGTGGCTGTGACTGTGGCTGTGGCTGTGGCTGTGACCGTGGCTTTGACTGTGACTGACGTGGCTGTGGCTGTGGCTGTGGCTGTAACTGACTGTGGCTGTGGCTGTGGCTGTGACTGGCTGTGGCTGTGGCTGTGGCTGTGACCGTGGCTTTGACTGTGACTGACGTGGCTGTGGCTGTGGCTGTGGCTGTAACTGACTGTGGCTGTGGCTGTGGCTGTGACTGTGGCTGTGACATTGACTATGACTGTGGCTGTGACTGTGGAAATTACAGTGAAATAATAATGTGCAATGAAACAATTCCATTTAGTCTGAGACAGGTACAGGGCCTCAGGGTACAGAGTACTGGTTCACTGTGTTAGCTTTGTCCCTTGGTAGCATAATAATAATCCCCAATGGAAGAGAGATGCTTATATATCAGCACCTTTCTCTGCACTGGAGGGTGGCATGTCTGAGATAATTACTAAACTTTCTAACATATTGTTATTCTGACAGCAGCTAACTTTCTTCAGGCCTTTTTAGAGAGAAGGTACTACGACACAATAAAAGGTTAACGTTGCCAACAAATGTGAAATTATTCAGGCAAAAAAGGCAGCAGAACATGAACAGAAAGTGGAAATACGACACGTTAAAACAGCTTGAACAGAGATAGATTGTGTCAGCAGAGAGCTCAATATTTCCAACTGTACATAGAAATGTGTCCAGCAGATATCAACAAACAGAAGAATGAGGTGAAGTAAGAGGCAAAGCATCGCTACAGCGTGGCAGCTGACTCCCATGTTTCCCATAATGTCAACTCTCTGTGCTACAGCCCAGGAGATGGACGGAATCACAATGGCACCCTGTTCACTATATAGTGCACTTCTCTTCAGCAGAGCCAAACGGTTATAAGAGGAATGTTTGAATTCTGGGTGATGCCTTCGGTTTAGAAGTCATCTAGATCTGCCAACACTAAATTACCTGGTCCATCTATGACCCCTGGTCAAAAGCAGTGCACTACATAGGGAATAGGGTGCCATTCTCTGGTCTAAAGTAGTGCACTACATAGGGAATAGGGTGCCATTGCAGATGCAGCCGATACTAACCTTGGCAAAGAGGCGGAGGGCCGTCCATCTGGAGCCTGTCCCCCAGCCTGCACGTCAGGATCTCCGAGCCCACCAGGGTGAACCCTGGCAGGCACTGGTACCTGATGATGTCCCCTGGAGAAACCACACACACACACACACACACACACACACTCACACACCAACACACACACACACCCACGCACACACACACCACACACACACGCACACACACACACCAACACACACACACACCCATGCACACACACACCCACGCACACACACACACACCAACACACACACACACACGCACGCACACACACACACACCCACGCACACACACCCACACACACACACACACACACACACGCACACACACACACACGCACACACACACACACACACGCACACACACACCAACACACACACACCAACACACACAACACACACACACCCACACACACACCCACACACACACGCACACACACCAACACACACACACACACACCCATGCACACACACACACCCACGCACACACACACACACCCACGCACACACACACACACACACACACACACACACCCACGCACACACGCACACACACACACACACACACACACACACACACACACACACACACACACAGCCTTTCAGATAGGAGGCATAGACGTCACTGAACACTATCAGACCTGGCTTGATATAATCAGGTGCCAGGCCAGCTCAACCCAAGCACAGCTAAAGTATTTGAAATAAATCAAATACTATGTGAACCCAAATCTGAAGAGAGTACCGTAATTGTCAAGGTATTAGCAAGATGGACACTCTGATGAAGAGATGGATTACCTTTGAAACAACCATGTGATCTTATCTCGGTGTAAGTTAATCACTTGGAAGATACAGTGCCTTGCAAAAGGTATTCAGAGCCCTTGGAAGCCTTCACATTTTATTGTGTTACAAAGTGGGATTAACATTGATTTAATTGTCATTTTTTTGTCAACAATCTACACAAAATACTAATGTCATTTCAAAGCGGAAGAACAATTCAAAAAAAATGTTTTAAGATTAATACAAATAAAATAAATTAAATATAGTCGTTGCATAAATATTAAGCTCCCTGTGTCAATACATGTTAGAAACACCTTTGGCATGGATTACAGCTGTGAGTCTTCCTGGGTAAGTCTATAAGAGCTTTTCCCACCTGGACTGTACAACATTTGACCATTATTGTTTTCAAAATTCTTCAAGCTCTGTCAAGATGTAGGGGATCATGGCTATAGAGCAATTGTCAAGTCTTGCCGTAAATTTACGAACAGATTTTTTTTTTAAACTGTAACTTGTCCGCTCAGAAACATTCACTGTCTTAATGAACTCCAGTGTAGCTTTGACCTTGTGTTGCAGGTTATTGTCCTGCTGAAAGAAAGCTGAATTCCTCTCCCAGTCTGTGGTGTAAAGCAGACTGAAGCAGGGTTTCCTCTAGGATCTTTCCCGTGATTAGCTCCATCCATTTTTATTTTTATCCTGAAAAACTCCCCAGTATTTGCCGATGACAAGCATACCCATAACATGATGCAGCCACCACCATTCTTGAAATTAAGGAGGGAGTTACTCAGTGATGTGTTGTGTCGGATTTGCATTTAGGTCCCAAAAAATATATTCCTTTGCTGTGTTTTTTTTGTTTGTTGCAGTATTACTTAATTAAGTTTTTTTTTGTTTTGGAATATATGTTATTGTTACCCATCTACCAATCACTGCCCTTTTTTATTATGCTTTTGAAAAGTTCCCTGGTCTTTGTAGTTGAATCTGTGCTTGAAATTCAACACTTGACTGAAGGACCTTACAGATGTTGTATGGGGGACAGAGGAAGGGGTAGTCATTCAAAAATCCTGTCAACCTCTATTATTTCATAAAGAGTGAGTCCATGTAACTTATTAAGTGATTTGTTAAGTCACATTTTGCTCCTGAACTAATTTAGGCTTGTCTAAACAAATGGGGCTGAATACTTATACAACGACTATATTTTAGTTAGGGATTTTTCATTTACCTTAAAAAAAAATTGGAACAGAGTATTTTGTGTAGATTGTTGACAAAAAAAAATGACAATCCATTTTAATGCCACTTTGTAACACAATCAAATGTGAACAAATCCAAACGGGTCTGAATATTTTTTGCAAGGCTCTGTAATCGTACACGTGTATTTAATTAAATGAAAACAGAAGCAACGTATGATATAAATAAATGAATGAATATAGAAATAACCAGCCAACCCACCAACCAAACAACCAAATGAATATGTGTATAAATGTGACAGACCTATTTCAAACTCGTCACGGTCTGTGAGGATCTCCGCGTTGGCAACAGCTGGAGGAGACTGACACACTCTCAGTTGGTATGCTGTGAAGGGAGATAAACAACAACAACAACAACAACAACAACAACAACAACAGAAGGTAAACGGTAAACATTAACTTACATATCAACACAAGTGTTTGGCTGTTCTCTGTAATCACACCCCTGTCGTGACTGTCCACAAGAATCCAAATACGTCAGATCAGGTTTGGAAGTGAATAATTTCAAAATCAGACCCCCTTTCACCCGTAGAGTGGGGGGGTTTAACAGCTCACACCCTGTTGTAAATCAACAAAGAAGGCCAGGATCTCCCTCTCAAGATCCACCCAAGGAATGTCTTTGTTTCAACAGACTTTTTCCCTTCTGAAACTCTAACACGTTCAAAAGCAAATACTGGAACAATATTATATTTCTAAAGTAGAACGTGGGGAACGGTCGGAGGCGATCTATAGAACACTAATGTCATTTGGTTTGTTATTTTGTGATGTCATTACATTTTTTATAAAGGAAATACTGTAACTTGGAAAGTATACCCACTACATGTAGGAAGTGTCCATCCTATGCGTTGTGCATATAACATGAAAAATGATGAATGTGGTTTTTGTTAAGAGAGGGATGTGATTTGAGAAGTTGTATGAGATAATTGTTTTTCATAACTTGGCACAGTTAGTAGTCACCGCCCAAAGTGAGGTCAGAAAGCGTGTCAGCCTGACGGAACCGCCCCCTTTCGAGCAGAGTGTATAAAAGATGGGTAAAGAAATGAACATATCAGACCAGAAAGACGTAAAGCTGCAGCTGCACGTGTTAAAGTGGTTTGAACATGGAGAAGAAACACTCACCTCCCGGACAATCACTGGTACGGCTGATTAGCTGTCCTAAGTAAGGTATCTTCTAAAGCAAATTTAAGTAGGACCAACCTCTGTTACTCTGCTCAAACCACCTCCCGGACAATCATTGGTACGGCTGATATAGCTGTCCTAAGTAAAGTATCTTCGAAAGCGAATTTAAGTAGGACCAACCTTTGTTACTCTGCTCAGACCACCGCAATACGCTACCCTCAACACCCCACTGGGGAACCATCGATACGGCCTATCTTCAAAGAAGCATCTTCAAGAGCGAATGGAAGCAAAATCAACTCTGTAGTTCGGTTCAGGACTACACGACAAGTCATCGGAAACCGGACAACTACGAAGAAGTAAACAACAGTAGAAAACTTGTTGGAACCTTCCTTGGACAATCAGAGCCTTATAATAATAATAATAATAATAATAATAATATGCCATTTAGCAGACGCTTTTATCCAAAGCAACTTACAGTCATGCGTGCATACATTTTTGTGTATGGGTGGTCCCGGGGATCGAACCCACTACCTTGGCGTTACAAGCGCCTGTGCTCTACCAGCTGAGCTACAGAGGACCACTACAGAGGACCACTACAGAGGACCACTACAGAGGACCACTACAGAGGACCTTACGAGCGCGCTGCGAGAAGGCCCAACTCCCTTTCCAGGGCGGTCCTGTCCACCGAGAGAGATACACGGCGAACCAGGCATTTCACGTAAATACATTCATGATTTCTTACTCAAAGCGGGCGGCGGTTCGTAGTGCCAAGTATGTAATTACTGTAGGTGAGAGTAGTTTCTGAATGTATCAAGGTTAAGTGTCTCTGTCCCTCTCTTTCTTCCTCTCCATCTCTTCTGTTTAACAAGCAGCCATGTTGTTGTCATAGGGACCTGTTTTCTCCAGTCAATAACCAGTGCGGAGTGTGTACGTTTATCCTGTGTTCCCATTTAATTAGCTAGTAAATAAATCCTTAAACCAATTTGTGTAGTACTGAATCATAAGTAAGGCTCGGGTTTTTGCAGATGAAGGAGGTTACGACTGTTCAGTATGATGATATGATCCGAGGTTATGATTAATAAGTTGCCTGTTTATAGATGTGATCGGTAAAGACCTTTTAGAGTTAATTAGGAAGATGGTGACTCTTTAAAGAACCACTCTTGTGGTGTCCCAGATCCAAATGAGTTAGTTGTTACATGATTAATATAATCGGGTAACAATTAAACATAGTTAGTTGATTAGATAATAACAGCTTTCAGATTAATGTTAAAGTCACGTCACGACACCCCCTTCATCCTGTCAGCTCATCAAACTGTAATCACACCCCCTTCATCCTGTCAGCTCATCAAACTTATAAGGCTGAAAAGCTATAAATAGTCAGCTATCAAGATTATGAACCTCCACCACGATCATCAAAAAGTATTGATAATACAAACTGTGGTAAGAATGAACAAATGAAAGTTTTGAATGAAAATGTTAGTAGATGAGTGTTGATATTCTGGTTTATATAATTAGAAATCATGTTATTAAGAACAACGAGATGTTAGAAAGCAGCTTGGAGGTTGACTAATACAACAAGCTGATAAAGGTGCTGATAACAGCAATAGAAAACTAAACATTAGACTCATCTGGACCCATGTGTTCCTACAGCATGTAATTCGTCTTTCTTCTAGTCCTTGCAACCGCTCTCATCCTTACCGCCTTCTCAAAACGCAGAGAAGAAGGTCTGAGGGGAGGGACCTTGGACCTTCCATTATGGTTGAGAAGGAGGCGAGGAGAGGAATCAAGGAAAGACTAATTGAGATAGAGCCTTAGATCCCTCTGGGTTGTTCATAAAGGCCGTACATTCATAAAGGCTGTAAGATAATAAACGCTATAAGTTCATAAAATCTGTAAATTCATTATATTACCAATGTCCAGTCTAGGGTTCTGTTTAATCTATGGGTCCATTTTAATCAGTCATTACAGCTGAAGCACTCTCTTTAACAGGGAACACCATGGCAACTAAGTAGAAACTTTAAAAAGGGCACTACTCCCCATGGCAACTAAGTAGAAACTTTAAAAGGGCACTACTCCCCATGGCAACTAAGTAGAAACTTTAAAAAGGGCACTACTCCCCATGGCAACTAAGTAGAAACTTTAAAAGGGCACTACTCCCCATGGCAACTAAGTAGAAACTTTAAAAAGGGCACTACTCCCCATGGTAACTAAGTAGAAACGTTAAAATGGCACTACTCCCCATGGCAACTAAGTAGACACTTTAAAAGGGCACTACTCCCCATGGTAACTAAGTAGAAACTTTAAAAGGGCACTACTCCCCATGGTAACTAAGTAGAAACTTTAAAAGGGCACTACTCCCCATGGTAACTAAGTAGAAACTTTAAAAGGGCACTACTCCCCATGGTAACTAAGTAGAAACTTTAAAAGGGCACTACTCCCCATGGTAACTAAGTAGAAACTTTAAAAGGGCACTACTCCCCATGGCAACTAAGTAGAAACTTTAAAAGGGCACTACTCCCCATGGTAACTAAGTAGAAACTTTAAAAGGGCACTACTGACCATGGTAACTAAGTAGACACTTTAAAAAGGGCACTACTCACCATAGTAACTAAGTTGAAACTTTAAAAAGGGCACTACTCACCATGGTAACTAAGTAGACACTTTAAAAGGGCACTACTCACCATGGTAGGTAAGTACAAAGAACCCGCTGGTGCTGAAATCACTGTGGAACTTGATGAGGACATGATTGGCTGTGGTATAGACCGCTTTCTGGGGCGTGTTCCCACTGAACTGACCAATCTGAGGAGAGCCTTGGTCAGGGCCGTCCCTGTAGGGAGAGACGACAACCAATCAGGGGTGAGTTAGTTTCCCCAAAGCTTTGTAGTTAATTAGTCTGGACAGCCTGGTCCCACAGCAGAGAGAGAGTCATTAGTCTGTACAGCCTGGTCCCACAGCAGAGAGAGAGTAATTAGTCTGGACAGCCTGGTCCCACAGCAGAGAGAGAGTAATTAGTCTGTACAGCCTGGTCCCACAGCAGAGAGAGAGTAATTAATCTGTACAGCCTGGTCCCACAGCAGAGAGAGAGTAATTAGTCTGTACAGCCTGGTCCCACAGCAGAGAGAGAGTAATTAGTCTGTACATTCTGGTCCCACAGCAGAGAGATAGTAATTAATCTGGACAGCCTGGTCCCACAGCAGAGAGAAAGTAATTAGTCTGGACAGCCTGGTCCCACAGCAGAGAGAGAGAGTAATTAGTCTGGACAGCCTGGTCCCACAGCAGAGAGAGAGTAATTAGGCTGGACAGCCTGGTCCCACAGCAGAGAGATAGTAATTAGTCTGGACAAAGTAAATCTTCTGAGCGAGAAGTGGACAAAATTTGCCAAATGAAGAACTTTCTTGTTCTGAGAGTGGTCCTAGGTCTGTGGCCCTCTAGCGATGAGCAACGACCAGGGGTGAGTGTGAGTTAGGTAGCATCCCAAATGGCACCCTATACCCTATATAGTGCACTATTTTGGATGCAGCCTTAGTTTTCCTTTTAGCCTGGTAGCTAACGTAGCACTCTATTTCTCTGGATAATGACCATCCAGCCAATCAGCAAGGTGAGAATAACAACTGTTCAATCTTTGACCGTTTGACCATCAATCTGAACAAAAATCCACCCAAAAATAAGCACTTCACTGTTGTGACCCAGAGTGGTCTGGGTTTGGGGTCATCGAGGGTCGTGGCTAGTTAAGTGCACACGAAAGCTACAAAGCTTTCTGCTGTTCTATGAGTGACCTGGGTCTTCCAGGGTCCTAGCTAGCTAGGTGATGCACTAGCTACAGAGATTTGGGGAGCTCAACTCAGCCAGCATATCCAGAGAACCTGAGGAGAAGTTTGTGTTTACGAAAAGCGCAGCTAAATAAGGTCAACAACAGCCACAGCCAGTACTAATGATTTTCAATGATAAGCAATTTCCCTCCGGACCGCTCCTTAATAGGTCTATCATTACGTGTGAACCGATCGCTGAAGACTTCAGCCGCTGTAGTCTGCTCTGCTATACAGAGAAAACACATTTCCACTAATGCCAGCATCATGAGTGCAGAGATACAGTGGGGAGAACAAGTATTTGATACACTGCCAATTTTGCAGGTTTTCCTACTTACAAAGCATGTAGAGGTCTGTAATTTTTATCATAAGTACACTTCAACTGTGAGAGACGGAATCTAAAACAAAAATCCAGAAAATCACATTGTATGATTTTTAAGTAATTAATTTGCATTTTATTTGACATAAGTATTTGATCACCTACCAACCAGTAAGAATTCTGGCTCTCACAGACCTGTTAGTTTTTCTTTAAGAAGCCCTCCTGTTCTTCACTCATTACCTGTATTAACTGCACCTGTTTGAACTCGTTACCTGTATAAAAGACACCTGTCCACACACTCAATCAAACAGACTCCAACCTCTCCACAATGGCCAAGACCAGAGAGCTGTGTAAGGACATCAGGGATAAAATTGTAGACCTGCACAAGGCTGGGATGGGCTACAGGACAATAGGCAAGCAGCTTGGTGAGAAGGCAACAACTGTTGGCGCAATTATTAGAAAATTGAAGAAGTTCAAGATGACGGTCAATCACCCTCGGTCTGGGGCTCCATGCAAGATCTCACCTCGTGGGGCATCAATGATCATGAGGAAGGTGAGGGATCAGCCCAGAACTACACGGCAGGACCTGGTCAATGACCTGAAGAGAGCTGGGACCACAGTCTCAAAGAAAACCATTAGTAACACACTACACCATCATGGATTAAAATCCTGCAGCGCACGCAAGGTCCCCCTGCTCAAGCCAGCGCATGTCCAGGCCCGTCTGAAGTTTGTCAATGACCATCTGGATGATCCAGAGGAGGAATGGGAGAAGGTCATGTGGTCTGATGAGACAAAAATAGAGCTTTTTGGTCTTAACTCCACTCGCCGTGTTTGGAGGAAGAAAAAGGATGAGTACAACCCCAAGAACACCATCCCAACCGTGAAGCATGGAGGTGGAAACATCATTCTTTGGGGATGCTTTTCTGCAAAGGGGACAGGACGACTGCACCGTATTGAGGGGAGGATGGATGGGGCCATGTATCGCGAGATCTTGGCCAACAACCTCCTTCCCTCAGTAAGAGCATTGAAGATGGGTCGTGGCTGGGTCTTCCAGCATGACAACGACCCGAAACACACAGCCAGGGCAACTAAGGAGTGGCTCCGTAAGAAGCATCTCAAGGTCCTGGAGTGGCCTAGCCAGTCTCCAGACCTGAACCCAATAGAAAATCTTTGGAGGGAGCTGAAAGTCCATATTGCCCAGCGACAGCCCCGAAACTTGAAGGATCTGGAGAAGGTCTGTATGGAGGAGTGGGCCAAAATCCCTGCTGCAGTGTGTGCAAACCTGGTCAAGACCTACAGGAAACGTATGATCTCTGTAATTGCAAACAAAGGTTTCTGTACCAAATATTAAGTTCTGCTTTTCTGATGTATCAAATACTTATGTCATGCAATAAAATGCAAATTAATTACTTAAAAATCATACAATGTGATTTTCTGGATTTTTGTTTTAGATTCCGTCTCTCACAGTTGAAGTGTACCTATGATAAAAATTACAGACCTCTACATGCTTTGTAAATAGGAAAACCTGCAAAATCGGCAGTGTTCCAAGATGGCGTAGCAGTGCGGTCGCTTTTATTTTTCGTCCTGTGTAAATATCCCGCTTCTTGTTTTTGTCTATATTTCTCAATTTTTTACTTTCATTCTTTAACTAAATATACTTTCCTGCAACCCGCCTCACCCAACGTGGAAAGGATTCTATTATTTCTTTATAACTTTCATCAAGAACCGTAAGCTGAAAATAGTGGCTACCTGTTATTAGTCACCGTTAGCGTCTTCACCACTGTCCGTGGCCTACACTATCCACCAGCCAGCTCTAGCTCTAGCCTGGACAATTCGTCGGCCAGTCTGCACAGCGTGCTATCGACCCAGCGTGCTATCGACCCAGAGCTTATTGGACTTTCTGCCGGAATCACTGGACCCTAGCGCCGGATCATCACAACCAGCTAGCTAGCTAGCTTCAACCTGTTGTTGGCTGATTACCATTACCATTGCCCTATAGCAAGCACCAGTTAGCCTTGAGCTAGCCTCAGGCCCATCTCCCGGCTATCTACCTCTCTGTCAACCGGACGGGACCTCCTAGTGTTGACACTGAGCCCCGCCGATCCAACACGACTGGTTTGCCGACGAAAAAGTCTGATGTGGTTTCAACAGGCTTCCCGTTGCGACGACCACGAAGATCCATCTGCCACCCCCGGCCCGCTAGCACACGCAAACCACAACTGTGCTCCCTGCTAGCTGTGCCGAAGCACCAATTGGAACTGCTCTCGGACTCACATATTGCTGTTCACTGGACCTTATGATCACTCAGCTGCACAGCTGCTGCCTGCTGGACTGTTCCTTTACACGGTACCCTGTCCTGTTTATTCTGTTTAGTCTTAGCCCAAACGTTATCGCTATTTCCAGTTGTGTCTTAGCTCTCTCTAATAACACATGTGACTGCTTTATGCCTCTCTCCCATGTCAATTATGCCTTGCCTATTGCTGTTTGGGTTAGTTCTTATTATACAATTTCAATGTAGAACCCCTAGTCCCTCTCAAACTGCCTCATACAGTTCCTTTGTTCCCCCCCCCCATACACGCCGAGACCGGCTCAATCGATGCCTCCAATGACGCTATCTCTTTCATTGTTACACAACGCTTAGGGTTACCTGAACTGTACTCGTATCCTTCCATATCCTTTTCTGTACATAATGCCCTGAATCTTTTCTACAACGCCCGGAGAACTGCCCCCTTTATTCTATGTACCCAACGCACTAGAAGACCAGTTCTTAAAGCCTTTAGTCGTATCCTTATTCTAGTCCTCCTCTGTTCCTCTGGTGATGTAGAGGCTAACCCAGGCCCTGCAGCCCCAGTATCACTCCTACTCCCCAGGAGCTATCATTTGTTGACTTCTGTAACCGTAAAAGTCTTGGTTTTCTGCACATAAATATCAGAAGCCTCCTTCCTAAGTTTGAGTTATTCACTGCGTTAGCACACTCCGCCAACCCTGATGTTCTAGCACTGTCTGAATCCTGGCTTAGGAAGGCCACCAAAAATTCTGAAATTTCCATCCCCAACTATAACATTTTCCGTCTAGATAGAACTGCCAAAGGGGGTGGAGTTGCAATCTACTGTAGAGATAGCCTGCAGAGCTCCATCATACTATCCAGGTCTGTGCCCAAACAGTTTGAGCTTCTACTTCTAAAAATCCACCTTTCCAGAAATAAATCTCTCACTGTTGCCGCTTGCTACAGACCCCCCTCAGCCCCCAGCTGTGCCCTGGACACCATATGTGAATTGATCGCCCCCCATCTATCCTCAGAGTTCGTACTGCTTGGTGACCTAAATTGGGATATGCTTAACACCCCGGCCATCCTACAATCTAAACTAGATGCCCTCAATCTCACACAAATTATTAACGAACCTACCAGGTACAACCCTAAATCCGTAAACATGGGTACCTTCATAGATATCATCCTGACTAACTTACCCTCTAAATACACCTCCGCTGTCTTCAACCAGGATCTCAGCGATCACTGCCTTATTGCCTGCGTCCGTAACGGGTCCGCGGTCAAACGACCACCCCTCATCACTGTCAAACGCTCCCAAAAACACTTCAGCGAGCAGGCCTTCCTAATTGACCTGGCCCAGGTATCCTGGATGGATATAGATCTCATTCCGTCAGTAGAGGATGCCTGGTTGTTCTTTAAAAGTAATTTCCTCTCAATCTTAAATAGACATGCCCCATTCAAGAAATACAGAACTAAGAACAGATATAGCCCCTGGTTCTCCTCAGACTTGACTGCCCTTGACCAGCGCAAAAACATCCTGTGGCGTACTGCATTAGCATCAAATAGCCCCCGCGATATGCAACTTTTCAGGGAAGTTAGGAACCGATATACACAAGCAGTTAGGAAAGCAAAGGCTAACTTTTTCAAACAGAAATTTGCATCCTGTAGCACTAACTCCAAAAAGTTTTGGGACACTGTAAAGTCCATGGAAAATAAGAGCACTTCCTCCCAGCTGCCCACTGCACTGAGGCTAGGAAACACTATCACCACCGATAAATCTACAATAATCGAGAATTTCAACAAGCATTTTGCTACGGCTGGCCATGCTTTCCACCTGGCTACCACTACCCCGGCCACCAGCTCTGCACCCTCCGCTGCAACTTACCCATGCCCCCCCCCGCTTCTCCTTCACACAAATCCAGACAGCTGATGTTCTAAAAGAGCTGCAAAATCTGGACCCCTACAAATCATCTGGGCTAGACAATCTGGACCCTTTCTTTCTAAAACTAGCCGCCGAAATTGTCGCAACCCCTATTACTAGCCTGTTCAACCTCTCTTTCGTAACGTCTGAGATCCCCAGAGATTGGAAAGCTGCCGCGGTCATCCCCCTCTTCAAAGGGGGTGACACTCTAGATCCAAACTGTTACAGACCCATATCCATCCTGCCCTGCCTTTCAAAAGTTTTTGGGAGCCAAGTCAACAAACAGATCACCGACCATTTCGAATCCCACCGTACCTTCTCCGCTATGCAATCCGGTTTCCGAGCTGGTCATGGGTGCACTTCAGCCACGCTCAAGGTCCTAAACGATATTATAACCGCGATCGATAATAGACAGTACTGTGCAGCCGTTTTCATTGACCTGGCCAAGGCTTTCGACTCTGTCAACCACCGCATTCTTATTGGCAGACTAAATAGCCTTGGTTTCTCAAATGACTGCCTCGCCTGGTTCACCAACTACTTCTCAGATAGAGTTCAATGTGTCAAATCGGAGGGCCTGTTGTCTGGACCTATGGCAGTCTCTATGGGGGTGCCACAGGGTTCAATTCTTGGGCCAACTCTTTTCTCTGTGTATATCAATGACGTCGCTCTTGCTGCTGGTGACTCTCAGATCCACCTCTACGCAGACGACACCATTTTGTATACATCTGGCCCTTCATTGGACACTGTGTTAACAAACCTCCAAACGAGCTTCAATTCCATACAACACTCCTTCAGTAGCCTCCAACTGCTCTTAAACACTAGTAAAACTAAATGCATGCTCTTCAACCGAACGCTGCTTGCACCCGCCCACCCGACTAGAATCACTACTCTAGACGGGTCTGACCTAGAGTATGTGGACAACTACAAATATCTAGGTGTCTGGTTAGACTGTAAACTCTCCTTCCAGACTCACATTAAGAATCTCCAATCCAAAGTTAAATCTAGAATCGGTTTCCTATTTCGCAACAAAGCCTCCTTCACTCATGCTGCCAAACATGCCCTCGTAAAACTGACTATCCTACCGATCCTTGACTTCGGCGATGTCATTTACAAAATAGCCTCCAACACTCTACTCAGCAAATTGGATGTTGTCTATCACAGTGCCATCCGTTTTGTCTCCAAAGCCCCATATAATACCCACCACTGTGACCTGTACGCTCTTGTTGGCTGGTCCTCACTACATATTCGTCGCCAAACCCACTGGCTCCAGGCCATCTATAAATCACTGCTAGGCAAATCCCCGCCTTATCTTAGCTCATTGGTCACCATAGCAACACCCACCCGTAGTCTGCGCTCCAGCGGGTATATCTCACTGGTCATCCCCAAAGCCAACACCTCCTTTGGCCGAAATTCCTTCCAGTTCTCTGCTGCCAATGACTGGAACAAATTGCAAAAATCTCTGAAGCTGGAGACTCTTATCTCCCTCACTAACTTTAAGCATCAGTTGTCAGAGCACCTTACCGATCACTGCACCTGTACACAGCCCATCTGAAATTAGCCCGCCCAACTACCTCATCCCTATATTGTTATTTATTTTGCTCATTTGTACCCCAGTATCTCTATTTGCACATCATCTCTTGCACATCATTCCAGTGTTAATACTAAATTGTAATTATTTTGCACTATAGCCTATTTTATTGCCTTACCTCCATAACTTGCTAAATTTGCACACACTGTATATATATGTATTTCTGTTTCTGTATTTTTGATTTTTGACTTTGTTTTGTTTTACCCCATATGTAACTCTGTGTTGTTGTTTTTTATCGCACTGCTTTGCTTTATCTTGGCCAGGTCGCAGTTGTAAATGAGAACTTGTTCTCAACTGGTTTACCTGGTTAAATAAAGGTGAAATATTTTTTTTTTTTTAAGTATCAAATACTTGTTCTCCCCACTGTATATCTGTTTTCCTGACTGAGGCTGCATCCCAAATGGTACCCTATTCATGTCTACTGAGTCTAACAGAAGTGTTTTTGGCATGTCTACTGAGCCTAACAGAAGTGTTTTTGGCATGTCTACTGAGCCTAACAGAAGTGTTTTTGGCATGTCTACTGAGCCTAACAGAAATGTTTTTGGCATGTCTATTGAGAATAACAGAAGTGTTTTTGGCATGTCTACTGAGTCTAACAGAAATGTTTTTGGCATGTCTACTGAGTCCAACAGAAGTGTATTTCTAAAGTGGACGCCTCTTGCAGATGCCTTGTTCTGACTATAAGCCCGAGGCAGAGCTCAAAGTGTTCCCCGTGGGAGTGTAGAGAGAGAGAAAGTCCTGGGGTTGGTTCTCCCCGGCTGTCATGTGGTGGCGGTGCTACTGCCTTATGGTGCTGCTGAGCTGTTCTCCTGTTCTCCTGTTCTACTGTTCTGTTCCGGAATCAAACGGAGCATAAACAAGACATCCCTTGATACATTCCACATTCTACATTCCATTCCCCTTCCATTTTGCTGATGATTCTAAAAATGATATGGTAATGCTTTGCTTTTTTAAAAACACGTACAAATGCAGTTAGCGCTAGCAAGTGTAGCCCTACAATATCTCTGGAAAACTGATGTAATTGATGGATAACTGCTTGGTCAAATGTTGTTAGAGTAGCTATATCCGTTTTTTCCCCAGCTGGAAATACTGCCTTTACTGCCATATAGTACTTGTTACTTGGCCCCAGTGCCCTTTACACAGAAATACATTGTGTGTTCAGCGCGTGGAAGCAGGGAGAGGAGAGCAGAGAACACATTAAGGTCTGTTTCCTTCTGTCTCTGTATCAAATGTTTTACGGTCTGTTTCCTTCTGTCTCTGTATCAAATGTTTTAAGGTCTGTTTCCTTCTGTCTCTGTATCAAATGTTTTACGGTCTGTTTCCTTACCGCTGCTGACAAATATTTTTTCCCAGCATACCCTGAGGATTAGTGTTTGTTCACCCGCCCCCGTCCGCAATTGCTAATAACTAATCCTCAACCGGCTGACTATATATCTGATGAAGTGAAACTCTGAGGCCCGCTCCCGACCATAGCCCGCTAATATAGAAAATACACTTTAGGCTGCAGTCAGAGACAGGAAGGATGTTTTGACAGGATGACTGATTATATATGTTTCTGCTTATCGTTCCTTATCAAGTCTATTTGTTAGTCAACTTGTCTATAGTTAGATACAATCAGTTCCTCTTCTGTCATTATATGTTGCCCTTTAGGAGACTAAATAAACCCTTGATCACCGGAACCTAACATGTTTCTGATAAGGTTTCAGTTCGGCTTTTATGTGGTTGAAATACTATCAGCTTTTATGATGCTGATAAAGACAGCACCTCCACAGACGGTATCTAACTGTGAATTCGCATTCTGTCAAGATGCTGAAAGAAATCATATTTCTCCACTCCTGTTCTCGAGTCAAAACTATAACCTCATTTTACTTCCAAGAAATGCTTCATTCTGCAGCAATTAATATTAAGGCTATGTGAGAGGTTATCGACCTACAGTCAGTCTCCAGATTTCAGTTTCCATTTAACCCATCTGAACAGTAGGCTACGGTTCCCTTGACGTGCCATAGGCCTATTTGAAGTTCCCTTGTCTTGTGACTGTCGAATTTGTACAGAGCCTCACAATCATCACACATCACACAGCTGGCACTGCTATCATCCTGTTTTACCACTTCACCAAATCTTTCCCCAAACACCACTGTTCTGTCCTCCCTACGCTTTATCTTCAACTCTCCACTTCACAGCTTTTCTCTTATTCAATTAAACTCCCACATTGTCCTTTTTGCCTCCGTGGATCCGCCGTTAACGTTTTCTGCCCCGTTCCCAAAAGCATTTGGTGCGCGTTCAGTTAGGTCTTAAAGCTCAGGCTTATGCACTAATTAATGCCAGATATCCTCAAATAATGAAAGAAAAACCTCAATGTAGCCTACAGATAGAAATTGCACATGAATGATACATTTATGGATTTTATTAAGGTATTGTTTTCTCTTCATTCAACCCGCCACCCACCCACCATTCATCCACCCAATAATGAATGACCCTAAACCCACCCGCCCTTAACTGCGGGGACTGCGGGTTATGATTTAACCCGCGTATCACTACTGAGGATATTAAGGGGGGAATTATATATTCAGCAACACATACGCTGTTCAGCAACACGTCCCAAATTACACCCTATTGACACCCTATACCCATAGGGCATTGGTCAAAAGTAGTGCACTATATAGGGAATAGGGTGCCATTTTGGGACGCAGACCATACTACTGTTATGAAGCCCACTACTTACCAGACAGTGATGTAATCGTAGATGGGTTCAGTGTTGAGAACGGTGAAGTTGATGTAGATACCGTTCCCTGGGGGAACCCGTACACTCCACAGGCAGTCCTGGAAGTTTGGGTACTCTGCTGGGTGGCTGGGAGAATAGATGGTCCCATTCAGAGATGTGATATTACCACCACACTGGGCTGGAGGGAGGGAGGGAGGGAGGGAGGGGGGGGAGGGAGGGAGGGGGGGGGAGGGAGGGAGGGAGATAGAAGGAGAGAACAGAATGAAAGATAGGAGAGAACAGAATGAAAGATAGAAGGAGAGAACAGAATGAAAGACAGAAGGAGAGAACAGAATGAAAGATAGGAGAGAACAGAATGAAAGATAGGAGAGAACAGAATGAAAGATAGGAGAGAACAGAATGAAAGATAGAAGGAGAGAACAGAATGAAAGATAGGAGAGAACAGAATGAAAGATAGAAGGAGAGAACAGAATGAAAGACAGAGGGGGGGGGACAGAATGAAAGACAGAAGGAGAGAACAGAATGAAAGATAGGAGAGAACAGAATGAAAGATAGAAGGAGAGAACAGAATGAAAGATAGGAGAGAACAGAATGAAAGATAGGAGAGAACAGAATGAAAGATAGAAGGAGAGAACAGAATGAAAGATAGGAGAGAACAGAATGAAAGATAGAAGGAGAGAACAGAATGAAAGATAGAAGGAGAGAACAGAATGAAAGATAGGAGAGAACAGAATGAAAGATAGGAGAGAACAGAATGAAAGATAGAAGGAGAGAACAGAATGAAAGATAGAAGGAGAGAACAGAATGAAAGATAGAAGGAGAGAACAGAATGAAAGACAGAAGGAGAGAACAGAATGAAAGATAGGAGAGAACAGAATGAAAGATAGAAGGAGAGAACAGAGTGAAACCGTCAGCCAGTCCCCTGATATACACTAGGTGATAAAACTTACTCTAGTGGCTAACTGTAAGTAAACCAACTATAACCAAACATGATTTTGTTACTGTTCATAGATGTGTGTATTCTGTAGGGGTAAACCCCAGGAGATGTGATTCACTATCCTTGTTACTGACGTCAGTTACCTTGGCTGCATCTGAAATGGCACCCTATTCCCTATATAGTCCACTACTTTCGACCAGAGCCCCATGCTATGATTCAGGCACTAAAACTCCCCGTCATAACCACTCAATGAGCCTATAAAATCTGTCTTTGAACTTAGAGGAGTCAAACCAAGCGTTCAAGTTTAAACTGAATAAAGTCTGGATATCCATTACAGACACTACACCCTCTAAAGGTTTAGGCTGGATCAGTTACATGATAAACACCAGCCAGTGTGGTACATGATAAACAACAGCCAGTGTGGTACATGATAAACAACAGCCAGTGTGGTACATGATAAACAACAGCCAGTGTGGTACATGATAAACAACAGCCAGTGTGGTACATGATAAACACCAGCCAGTGTGGTACATGATAAACACCAGCCAGTGTGGTACATGATAAACAACAGCCAGTGTGGTACCTGATAAACAACAGCCAGTGTGGTACATGATAAACAACAGCCAGTGTGGTACATGATAAACAACAGCCGGTGTGGTACATGATAAACAACAGCCAGTGTGGTACATGATAGACCACAGCCAGTGTGGTACATGATAAACAACAGCCAGTGTGGTACATGATAAACAACAGCCAGTGTGGTACATGATAGACCACAGCCAGTGTGGTACATGATAAACAACAGCCAGTGTGGTACATGATAAACAACAGCCAGTGTGGTACATGATAAACAACAGCCAGTGTGGTACATGATAAACAACAACAAGTGTGGTACATGATAAACAACAACAAGTGTGGTACATGAGAACAACAGCCAGTGTGGTACATGATAAACAACAGCCAGTGTGGTACATGATAAACAACAACAAGTGTGGTACATGATAAACAACAGCCAGTGTGGTACATGATAGACCACAGCCAGTGTGGTACATGAGACACAACAGCCAGTGTGGTACATGATAAACAACAGCCAGTGTGGTACATGATAAACAACAGCCAGTGTGGTACATGAGAAACAACAGCCAGTGTGGTACATGAGAAACAACAGCCAGTGTGGTACATGATAAACAATAGCCAGTGTGGTACATGAGAAACAACAGCCAGTGTGGTACATGATAAACAACAGCCAGTGTGGTACATGAGAAATACCAGCCAGTGTGGTACATGAGAAACAACAGCCAGTGTGGTACATGATAAACAACAGCCAGTGTGGTACATGAGAAACACCAGCCAGTGTGGTACATGAGAAACAACAGCCAGTGTGGTACATGATAAACAACAGCCAGTGTGGTACATGATAAACAACAGCCAGTGTGGTACATGATAAACAACAGCCAGTGTGGTACATGAGAAACAACAGCCAGTGTGGTACATGAGAAACAACAGCCAGTGTGGTACATGATAAACAACAGCCAGTGTGGTACATGATAAACAACAGCCAGTGTGGTACATGAGAAACACCAGCCAGTGTGGTACATGAGAAACAACAGCCAGTGTGGTACATGAGAAACAACAGCCAGTGTGGTACATGAGAAACACCAGCCAGTGTGGTACATGAGAAACAACAGCCAGTGTGGTACATGATAAACAATAGCCAGTGTGGTACATGAGAAACAACAGCCAGTGTGGTACATGATAAACAACAGCCAGTGTGGTACATGAAAAACACCAGCCAGTGTGGTACATGAGAAACAACAGCCAGTGTGGTACATGATAAACAACAGCCACACTATATAATACCATATAGTGTAAGAGTCTAATTACCAGAGATGTGAAACAGGAAACTAAGACAGACACCTTCTCAGCGTTCAAATTGAATAAAGGTCACATCGAGTGACAACACCACACCACACTACACCTTCACATTCAAAGATACTCTAACATCTGACCGTGACCCCACGGCTGTGACCCCAGTCTCCGAGGGGACAGTTGGGATATGCAAAAAAACACATGTCCAATTCACACATGACCCATTAATGCACACTTGTACATGTGTGAACCAAATTATTATTATATACATTTCAAAGATGATAAAATGTAAAGTGGTAAAATGTTTAAATGGAACATTAAATGACAGCAATGTGAACCTATATTTACACTACTACATCACATTTTAATGTTACTCTAAAAAGATCCTTCCAGAAGATATTAAACACGTGATGCATTTAAATGAATCCGGTCACCTTCACACGATGGTACAGGGTAGTTCCAGTTTCTGCTGACCCCATGCAGGCAGGTGAGTGAGACCTCTCCAATCAGGGTATAACCTGGCAGGCACTCAAACGAGATGGTCAGGCCCACCCCGAAGTCTCTGCCAATCACCACGCCGTTACGGAACGGCCTCGGGTCAGGGCAGCGCTGGAGCTCATAGGCTATTGGTCAACAGGAAAACACAAAGGGTTTGTTAACGGTGTTTTATTTGAACGGTTAGAGGG
>CM062500.1:80202860-80227860 GCA_031479575.1 Coregonus ussuriensis
TGACTAAATACTTTTTTTCCCCACTGTATATATATATATATATATATATATATATATATATATATATATATATATATATATATATATATATATACATATATATATATATACATATATATGTTTATACGGCGGAATCCGACATTTCTATATTTCTTAATTCCATTCTTTTACTTTTCGATGTGTGTGTATTGTTGTGTATTGTTAGATATTACTGCGCTGTTGGAGCTAGGAACACTGGGATTTCACTACACCCGCAATAACATCTGCTAAACACGTGTATGCGACCAATAACATTTGATTTGATTTTTTGATTTGATTTCACTGCTCTCTAATTCTAGAAGTCATCCTACCAATCAGCAGTAGAGCAGAAACAATCTCTCTAATCCTAGAAGTCATCCTACCAATCAGCAGTAGAACAGAAACAAACTCTCTAATCCTAGAAGTCATCCTACCAATCAGTATAGTACAAACAAACTCTCTAATCCTAGAAGTCATCCTACCAATCAGTATAGTAGAAACAAACTCTCTAATCCTAGAAGTCATCCTACCAATCAGCAGTAGAGCAGAAACAATCTCTCTAATCCTAGAAGTCATCCTACCAATCAGCAGTAGAACAGAAACAAACTCTCTAATCCTAGAAGTCATCCTACCAATCAGCAGTAGAGCAGAAACAATCTCTCTAATCCTAGAAGTCATCCTACCAATCAGCAGTAGAACAGAAACAATCTCTCTAATCCTAGAAGTCATCCTACCAATCAGCAGTAGAGCAGAAACAATCTCTCTAATCCTAGAAGTCATCCTACCAATCAGCAGTAGAGCAGAAACATACTCTCTAATCCTAGAAGTCATCCTACCAATCAGCAGTAGAGCAGAAACAATCTCTCTAATCCTAGAAGTCATCCTACCAATCAGCAGTAGAACAGAAACAAACTCTCTAATCCTAGAAGTCATCCTACCAATCAGTATAGTAGAAACAAACTCTCTAATCCTAGAAGTCATCCTACCAATCAGCAGTAGAGCAGAAACAATTTCTCTAATCCTAGAAGTCATCCTACCAAGCAGCAGTAGAACAGAAACAATCTCTCTAATCCTAGAAGTCATCCTACCAATCAGTATAGCAGAAACAAACTCTCTAATCCTAGAAGTCATCCTACCAATCAGTATAACAGAAACAAACTCTCTAATCCTAGAAGTCATCCTACCAATCAGTATAACAGAAACAAACTCTCTAATCCTAGAAGTCATCCTACCAATCAGTATAGTAGAAATAAACTCTCTAATCCTAGAAGTCATCCTACCAATCAGCAGTAGAACAGAAACAAACTCTCTAATCCTAGAAGTCATCCTACCAATCAGTATAGTAGAAACAAACTCTCTAATCCTAGAAGTCATCCTACCAATCAGCAGTATAACAGAAACAAACTCTCTAATCCTAGAAGTCATCCTACCAATCAGTATAACAGAAACAAACTCTCTAATCCTAGAAGTCATCCTACCAATCAGTATAGTAGAAATAAACTCTCTAATCCTAGAAGTCATCCTACCAATCAGCAGTATAACAGAAACAAACTCTCTAATCCTAGAAGTCATCCTACCAATCAGTATAGTAGAAATAAACTCTCTAATCCTAGAAGTCATCCTACCAATCAGCAGTAGAGCAGAAACAATCTCTCTAATCCTAGAAGTCATCCTACCAATCAGCAGTAGAACAGAAACAAACTCTCTAATCCTAGAAGTCATCCTACCAATCAGCAGTAGAGCAGAAACAATCTCTCTAATCCTAGAAGTCATCCTACCAATCAGCAGTAGAGCAGAAACAATCTCTCTAATCCTAGAAGTCATCCTACCAATCAGCAGTAGAGCAGAAACATACTCTCTAATCCTAGAAGTCATCCTACCAATCAGCAGTAGAGCAGAAACAAACTCTCTAATCCTAGAAGTCATCCTACCAATCAGCAGTAGAACAGAAACAATGTCTCTAATCCTAGAAGTCATCCTACCAATCAGTATAGTAGAAACAAACTCTCTAATCCTAGAAGTCATCCTACCAATCAGCAGTAGAGCAGAAACAATCTCTCTAATCCTAGAAGTCATCCTACCAATCAGCAGTAGAACAGAAACAATCTCTCTAATCCTAGAAGTCATCCTACCAAGCAGCAGTAGAACAGAAACAATCTCTCTAATCCTAGAAGTCATCCTACCAATCAGCAGTAGAGCAGAAACAATCTCTCTAATCCTAGAAGTCATCCTACCAATCAGTATAGTAGAAACAAACTCTCTAATCCTAGAAGTCATCCTACCAATCAGCAGTAGAGCAGAAACAATCTCTCTAATCCTAGAAGTCATCCTACCAATCAGTATAGTAGAAACAAACTCTCTAATCCTAGAAGTCATCCTACCAATCAGCAGTAGAGCAGAAACAATCTCTCTAATCCTAGAAGTCATCCTACCAATCAGCAGTAGAACAGAAACAATCTCTCTAATCCTAGAAGTCATCCTACCAATCAGTATAGTAGAAACAAACTCTCTAATCCTAGAAGTCATCCTACCAATCAGCAGTAGAGCAGAAACAATCTCTCTAATCCTAGAAGTCATCCTACCAATCAGTATAGTAGAAACAAACTCTCTAATCCTAGAAGTCATCCTACCAATCAGCAGTAGAGCAGAAACAATCTCTCTAATCCTAGAAGTCATCCTACCAATCAGCAGTAGAACAGAAACAATCTCTCTAATCCTAGAAGTCATCCTACCAAGCAGCAGTAGAACAGAAACAATCTCTCTAATCCTAGAAGTCATCCTACCAATCAGTATAACAGAAACAAACTCTCTAATCCTAGAAGTCATCTTACCAATCAGTATAGCAGAAACAAACTCTCTAATCCTAGAAGTCATCCTACCAATCAGCAGTAGAGCAGAAACAATCTCTCTAATCCTAGAAGTCATCCTACCAATCAGTATAGCAGAAACAAACTCTCTAATCCTAGAAGTCATCCTACCAATCAGTATAGTAGAAACAAACTCTCTAATCCTAGAAGTCATCCTACCAATCAGTATAGTAGAAACAAACTCTCTAATCCTAGAAGTCATCCTACCAATCAGCAGTAGAGCAGAAACAATCTCTCTAATCCTAGAAGTCATCCTACCAATCAGTATAGCAGAAACAAACTCTCTAATCCTAGAAGTCATCCTACCAATCAGTATAGTAGAAACAATCTCTCTAATCCTAGAAGTCATCCTACCAATCAGTATAGTAGAAACAAACTCTCTAATCCTAGAAGTCATCCTACCAATCAGCAGTAGAGCAGAAACAATCTCTCTAATCCTAGAAGTCATCCTACCAAGCAGCAGTAGAACAGAAACAATCTCTCTAATCCTAGAAGTCATCCTACCAATCAGCAGTAGAACAGAAACAATCTCTCTAATCCTAGAAGTCATCCTACCAAGCAGCAGTAGAACAGAAACAATCTCTCTAATCCTAGAAGTCATCCTACCAATCAGTATAACAGAAACAAACTCTCTAATCCTAGAAGTCATTTTACCAATCAGTATAGCAGAAACAAACTCTCTAATCCTAGAAGTCATCCTACCAATCAGCAGTAGAGCAGAAACAATCTCTCTAATCCTAGAAGTCATCCTACCAATCAGTATAGCAGAAACAATCTCTCTAATCCTAGAAGTCATCCTACCAATCAGTATAGTAGAAACAAACTCTCTAATCCTAGAAGTCATCCTACCAATCAGTATAGTAGAAACAAACTCTCTAATCCTAGAAGTCATCCTACCAATCAGTATAGCAGAAACAAACAGGCTATACTCTGACTCATCAGCGATATCAACTACAGAGAAGAGACATATTCTGACTGATTGATATCAACTACAGAGAAGAGACATATTCTGACTGATTGATATCAACTACAGAGAAGAGACATATTCTGACTGATTGATATCAACTACAGAGAAGAGACATATTCTGACTGATTGATATCAACAACAGAGAAGAGACATATTCTGACTGATTGATATCAACTACAGAGAAGAGACATATTCTGACTGATTGATATCAACTACAGAGAAGAGACATATTCTGACTGATTGATATCAACTACAGAGAATAGACACATTCTGACTGATTGGTTTAGTGGAGATAGATACATTTACATTCAAAACTTACAATGTTGCTTTTCTCTGAATGTATATTCTAATGAGGTACTGTAGTCATAGTGATAGCAGAAATTGATGTGATAGTTCATACAGGTGTGATGTTAGATATGTTGGTTAATCTCAATACCAGAACACTGCAGACTTAAAATTAAAACATTACTATGATAAAGACGACTTGTATAGAATGAATACATTACCTAAGCACAGAGGTACGGGGTAATTCCATCGTCTGACGGGCCCTGGCATACACGTTATGTATTCATTACCCTGCAAGAGAAAATAGATATGTATGCATTACCCTGCAAGAGAAAATAGAAATGTATGCATTACCCTGCAAGAGAAAGTAGAAATGTATGCATTACCCTGCAAGGGAAAGTAGAAATGTATGCATTACCCTGCACGAGAAAGTGGAAATGTATACATTACCCTGCAAGAGAAAGTAGAAATGTATGCATTGCCCTGCAAGAGAAAATAGAAATGTATGCATTACCCTGCAAGAGAAAATAGAAATGTATGCATTACCCTGCAAGAGATAATAGAAATGTATGCATTACCCTGCAAGAGAAAGTAGAAATGTATGCATTACCCTGCAAGAGAAAGTAGAAATGTATGCATTACCCTGCACGAGAAAGTAGAAATGTATGCATTACCCTGCAAGATAAAATAGAAATGTATGCATTACCCTGCAAGAGAAAGTAGAAATGTATGCATTACCCTGCAAGAGAAAGTAGAAATGTATGCATTACCCTGCAAGAGAAAATAGAAACGTATGCATTACCCTGCAAGAGAAAGTAGAAATGTATGCATTACCCTGCAAGAGAAAATAGAAATGTATGCATTACCCTGCAAGAGAAAGTAGAAATGTATGCATTACCCTGCAAGAGAAAATAGAAACGTATGCATTACCCTGCAAGAGAAAATAGAAACGTATGCATTACCCTGCAAGGAAGAACACAAAAAACAAACACATCTATTCAGCACTGTAGGGAGTAGCTATATCACATAAACTGCATTCCAAATGGCACCATATTCCCTATATAGTGTACTACTTTTGACCAGGCTCTATGGCTCTGCTCAAAAGTAGTGCACTATATAGGGAATAGGGTGCCATTTGGGACGCACAGGTAGGCAAGAAAACAAATGTAAAAGAATACCAGAGAAACCTTTGAAATTGCTGATTCATATCAAACAAAGGCCATGAAAACAACTGGGGGGGGACATGTCAGAAAGGTTTTCTTCACGTTATTTTGGCGCGTGGATTTGTTGAGAATTGCCTTTTAGTCGTCTTCATCCTCAAGGTCTCTGCTGTAGAATAAAGGGTCCTCGTCTCTGAAGGGAACAGGGTGCCATTTGGGACCCAACCAGTGTGTGGATGTCTGATGTTGTTTGTGCCAGAGCTATATATGGTCTATCTCAAGGTCTCTGCTGTAGAATAAAGGGTCCTGGTCTCTGAAGGGAACAGGGTGCCATTTGGGATGTCTGATGTTGTTTGTGCCAGAGCTATACAGTGGGGAAAAAAAGTATTTAGTCAGCCACCAATTGTGCAAGTTCTCCCACTTAAAAAGATGAGAGAGGCCTGTCATTTTCATCATAGGTACACGTCAACTATGACAGACAAAATGAGAATTTTTTTTCCAGAAAATCACATTGTAGGATTTTTAATGAATTTATTTGCAAATTATGGTGGAAAATAAGTATTTGGTCAATAACAAAAGTTTCTCAATACTTTGTTATATACCCTTTGTTGGCAATGACACAGGTCAAACGTTTTCTGTAAGTCTTCACAAGGTTTTCACACACTGTTGCTGGTATTTTGGCCCATTCCTCCATGCAGATCTCCTCTAGAGCAGTGATGTTTTGGGGCTGTCGCTGGGCAACATGGACTTTCAACTCCCTCCAAAGATTTTCTATGGGGTTGAGATCTGGAGACTGGCTAGGCCACTCCAGGACCTTGAAATGCTTCTTACGAAGCCACTCCTTCGTTGCCCGGGCGGTGTGTTTGGGATCATTGTCATGCTGAAAGACCTAGCCACGTTTCATCTTCAATGCCCTTGCTGATGGAAGGAGGTTTTCACTCAAAATCTCACGATACATGGCCCCATTCATTCTTTCCTTTACACGGATCAGTCGTCCATGTCCCTTTGCAGAAAAACAGCCCCAAAGCACTAGGTCCCCCCGTGTGGTTCTGGGATTTTTGCTCACCGTTCTTGTGATCATTTTGACCCCACGGGGTGAGATCTTGCGTGGAGCCCCAGATCGAGGGAGATTATTAGTGGTCTTGTATGTCTTCCATTTCCTAATAATTGCTCCCACAGTTGATTTCTTCAAACCAAGCTGCTTACCTATTGCAGATTCAGTCTTCCCAGCCTGGTGCAGGTCTACAATTTTGTTTCTGGTGTCCTTTGACAGCTCTTTGGTCTTGGCCATAGTGGAGTTTGTAATGTGGCTGTTTGAGGTTGTGGACAGGTGTCTTTTATACTGATAACAAGTTCAAACAGGTGCCATTAATACAGGTAACGAGTGGAGGACAGAGGAGCCTCTTAAAGAAGAAGTTACAGGTCTGTGAGAGCCAGAAATCTTGCTTGTTTGTAGGTGACCAAATACTTATTTTCCACCATAATTTGCAAATAAATTCATAAAAAATCCTATAATGTGATTTTCCGCAGCCCGTCTGGTGTTCAACCTTCCAAAGTTCTCTCACGTCACCCCCCTCCTCCGCACACTCCACTGGCTTCCAGTTGAAGCTCGCATCCGCTACAAGACCATGGTGCTTGCCTATGGAGCAGTGAGGGGAACGGCACCTCTGTACCTTCAGGCTCTGATCAGTCCCTACACCCAAACGAGGACATTGCGTTCATCCACCTCTGGCCTGCTGGCTCCCCTTCCTCTGCGGAAGCATAGCTCCCGCTCAGCCCAGTCAAAACTGTTCGCTGCTCTGGCACCCCAATGGTGGAACAAGCTCCCTCACGACGCCAGGACAGCGGAGTCACTCACCACCTTCCGGAGACATTTGAAACCCCACCTCTTTAAGGAATACCTGGGATAGGATAAAGTATTCCTTCTAACCCCCCCCCCCCCCCCCCCCCCCCCCAAATTGTAAAGTGGTTATCCCACTGGCTATAGGGTGAACGCACCAATTTGTGAGTCGCTCTGGCTAAGAGCGTCTGCTAAATGACGTTAATGTGCCCTTGAGCAAGGCACTTAACCCTAATTGCTCCTGTAAGTCGCTCTGGTTAAGAGCGTTTGCTAAATGACTAAAATGTAAATGTAAATGTAATTTTCTGGATTTTTTTTCCTCAATTTGTCTGTCATAGTTGACGTGTACCTATGATGAAAATTACAGGCCTCTCTCATCTTTTTAAGTGGGAGAACTTGCACAATTGGTGGCTGACTAAATACTTTTTTTCCCCACTGTATATGGTCTATCTCAAGGTCTCTGCTGTAGAATAAAGGGTCCTGGTCTCTGAAGGGAACAGGGTGCCATTTGGGATGTCTGATGTTGTTTGTGCCAGAGCAGAGGTGTCGGAACTCCTGCTGAGGTGTTTAAATGGTCATAATATTTATAGTATTATCTACTGTGAGGTGAGTTTCTCCTCAGAGCCATGAGGGTTAGTTAGATCCGGAGGATCTGAACAACACAGGTCAAGTGTGTGTGTGTGTGTGTGTACAGTTAGTTTAACCACACACACACACACACACACACACACAGTGTCAGGCTATTTACATTTTTACATTTTAGTCATTTAGCAGACGCTCTTATCCAGAGCTACTTACAGTTAGTGAGTGCATACATTTTCCATACTGGCCCCCCCCATGGGAAACGAACCCACGACCCTGGCGTTGCAAGCGCCATGCTCTACCAACTGAGCTACAGGGGGGCTATGAATGATGCTTCTGCTTCAACCTTTAGGGTATTCCCTGGGTCTGCATATTGCTTCTGCTTCAACCTTTAGGGTATTCCCTGGGTCTGCATATTGCTTCTGCTTCAACCTTTAGGGTATTCCCTGGGTCTGCATATTGCTTCTGCTTCAACCTTTAGGGTATTCCCTGGGTCTGCATATTGCTTCTGCTTCAACCTTTTGGGTATTCCCTGGGTCTGCATATTGCTTCTGCTTCAACCTTTTGGGTATTCCCTGGGTCTGCATATTGCTTCTGCTTCAACCTTTAGGGTATTCCCTGGGTCTGCATCTCTAAACTGGCAGCTGTACATGAGACATTGGCTGTGTCCCCAAGTGGAACGGCAAGCGGTACCGGAGCGCCAAGTCTAGGTCCAAAAGACTTCTCAACAGCTTCTACCCCCAAGCCATAAGACTCCTGAACAGCTAATCATGGCTACCCGGACTATTTGCACTGCCCCCCCACCCCATCCTTTTTACGCTGCTGCTACTCTGTTAATTATTTAAGCATAGTCACTTTAACTCTACCCACATGTACATATTACTTCAACTACCTCAACTAGCCGGTGCCCCCGCACATTGACTCTGCACCGGTACCCCCTGTATATATAGCCTCCCTACTGTTATTTTATTTTACTTCTGCTCTTTTTTTTCTCAACACTTTTTTGTTGTTGTTTTATTTTACTTTTTTATTAAAAATAAATGCACTGTTGGTTAAGGGCTGTAAGTAAGCATTTCACTGTAATGTCTGCACCTGTTGTATTCGGCACATGTGGCCAATAAAATTTGATTTGATTTGATCTTCCCTATAAACTGAACTACAGTGCCCTCCACTATTATTGGCACCCTTGTTTAAGAGGTGGTCGAGGACTTCCAAAAATTCTCATTTTTTTTTAAACAACGTAGAACCCAAATGCAAAAAAATAGAAAAATCCAACCTTTTATTTAAGTACATTACTTTGGTGGTAAAAAAAATAATCACACATTTAGAAAAAAAAAAACTTGAAATCATGTGTCCCACAATTATTGGCACCCCTAACAATTCCGCTGAAAATTTTAATTTTTAAATATATTTTTCTGTAGTTGCTAAAGTTGGTCAGGGTATCTAGGAACTTTTAATTAGTAATTCATGACTTCCTGTTTCCCTGGGGTATAAATATGACGTGACACAGAGGCCTAATTCTCTTACCCATTTGTCAACATGGCAAAGACAAGAGAACACACCATTCAAGTAAGGCAGATTTGTGTCGACCTTCATAAGTCAGGCAATGGCTACAAGAAAATAGCCACTCGCCTTAACTTGCCCGTATCTACAGTCAGAGGAATCATTAAGAAGTTTAAAACAACTGGAACAGTGACAAACAAGGCTGGAAGAGGTCCCAAGTTTATCTTGCCACAACTGTCACGATCGTCAGGGTAAGGAGTAGACCAAGGCGCAGCGTTGCAGGCAAACATACTCATTTATTAAGCGAAACGATATCAAAACAACAAAAGACGGAAACGTGACAGTACACGGTATAACACAACCAACTCGAAACAAGAACCCACAAAACACAAAGGAAAACCGATAGTTTAAATATGGCTCCCAATCAGAGACAACCAGCAAACAGCTGACACTCGTTGCCTCTGATTGGGAGTCACTCAGGCCAACATAGAAAAACACAACCTAGAACACCCAACATAGAAACAGAACACATAGAATAAACACACCCTGGCTCAACAAATAGAGTCCCAGAGCCAGGGTGTGACAGTACCCCCCCCTAAAGGCGCGGACTGCGACCGCGCCTCAATAAGAGCTAAACAGGGGAGGGCTGGGTGGGCATACCTCCTCGGCGGCGGTTCTGGCTCCGGCCTTGCCCACCACCCTCCAATCAACCCCCCATAGCGACCCTGGTCCGGTCTAGCCCCGCTGGCCGGAGCCGGACTGACGACACGCACCCCTGGCTTGGTGCGTGGAGCAGGAACGGACCGGACCGGGCTGACGATGCGCACCCCTGGCTTGGTGCGTGGAGTAGCACCTGGCCGAACCGGGCTGACGATACACACCCCTGGCTTGGTGCGTGGAGCCGGAATGGACCGGACCGGCCTGACGATGCGCACCCCTGGCTTGGTGCGTGGAGTAGCAACTGGCCGGACCGGACTGACGACTCGCACCCCTGGCTTTGTGCGTGGAGCCGGAACGGGCCTCACCGGACTGACGACTCGCACCCCTGGCTTGGTGCGTGGAGCCGGAACGGGCCTCACCGGACTGACGACTCGCACCCCTGGCTTGGTGCGTAGAGCCGGAACGGGCCTCACCGGACTGACGACTCGCACCCCTGGCTTGGTGCGTGGAACCGGAACGGGCCTCACCGGACTGACGACTCGCTCCCCTGGCTTGGTGCGAGTAGCAGGAACGGGCTGGACCAGGCTGACAACTCGCACCCCTGGCTTGGTGCGAGTAGCAGGAACGTTCTGGACCAGGCTGACGACTCGCACCCCTGCCTTGGTGCGATTGGCAGGAACAGGCTGGACCAGGCTGACGACTCGCACCCCTGGCTTGGTGCGAGTGGCAGGAACAGGCCGGGCTGGGCTGGTGACTCGCACCCCTGGCTTGGTGCGAGTGGCAGGAACAGGCCGGGCCGGGCTGGCGACGTGCACCGTAGGTTTGGTGCGAGTGGCAGGAACAGGCCGGGCCGGGCTGGCGACGCGCACCGTAGGTTTGGTGCGAGTGGCAGGAACAGGCCGGGCCGGGCTGGCGACGCACACCGTAGGTTTGGTGCGAGTGGCAGGAACAGGCCGGGCCGGGCTGGCGACGCACACCATAGGTTTGGTGCGTGGAGCAGGGACAGGCCGGGCTGGGCTGGCGCCGCACACCGTAGGTTTGGTGCGTGGAGCAGGGACAGGCCGGGCTGGGCTGGCGACGCACCCTGTAGGCTTGGTGCGTGGAGCAGGGACAGGCCGGACTGGGCTGGCGACGCACCCCGTAGGCTTGGTGCGTGGAGCAGGAACAGGCCGGGCTGGACTGGCGACGCACACCGTAGGCTTGGTGTGTGGAGCAGGAACAGGCCGGGCCGGGCTGGCGACGCACATCGTAGGCTTAGTGCGAGAGGCAGGAACAGGCCGGGCTGGGCTGGCGACGCACCCCGTAGGCTTGGTGCGTGGAGCAGGGACAGGCCGGGCTGGGCTGGCGACGCACACCGTAGGCTTAGTGCGAGGGGCAGGAACAGGCCGGGCCGGGCTGGCGACGCACATCGTAGGCTTGGTGCGAGAGGCAGGAACAGGCCGGGCTGGGCTGGCGACGCGCACCGTACACTTAGTGCGGGAAGCAGGAACGGGCCGGACCGGACTGGTGACGCACACCACTTGCTTGGTGTGAGGAGCGGGACTGGGTTTCATCATAACCCTCCGCTCCCTCAGCTGCCTACCGAGTTCCTCTCGCCGTGCCTCATTTCTCACCCTTTCCCTAATCGCCTCTAATAGCTCCATCCTCTGCAACACTAACTCCTGCTCCCTCTTCGCCAGTAGCCCCCTTAACCTGGTGGCCTCCTCACCTAATCGCCCTGTGGCAGCCTCCTGCTGCCCAGTCGACCCTGCCGTGTGCCCCCCCCTAAAAAAATTTGGGGGTTGCCTCTCGCCCCTCCGACGCTGCTCCCACGTCCAGGCTGCCTGTTCCTGGACACGCTGCTTGGTCCTGGTATGGTGGGTTCTTCTGTCACGATCGTCAGGGTAAGGAGTAGACCAAGGCGCAGCGTTGCAGGCAAACATACTCATTTATTAAGCGAAACGATATCAAAACAACAAAAGACGGAAACGTGACAGTACACGGTATAACACAACCAACTCGAAACAAGAACCCACAAAACACAAAGGAAAACCGATAGTTTAAATATGGCTCCCAATCAGAGACAACCAGCAAACAGCTGACACTCGTTGCCTCTGATTGGGAGTCACTCAGGCCAACATAGAAAAACACAACCTAGAACACCCAACATAGAAACAGAACACATAGAATAAACACACCCTGGCTCAACAAATAGAGTCCCAGAGCCAGGGTGTGACAACAACGCACAGTGAAGAGGATGGTAAGAGAAGTAAAAAAAAGTCCTAAGCTCACTGTCACAGAATTGCATCAAAGAGTGGCATCTTGGGGTCACAAAGTCTCCAAAACAACCATCAGACGCTCTCTACATGCCAACAAGCTGTTTGGGAGGCATGCAAGGAAAAAGCCTTTTCTCACTAACACTCACAAACGTAAACGTCTGGAGTTTGCTAAGCGGCACTGGGACTTCAACTTGGATCGTGTGCTTTGGTCAGATGAGACTAAGATTGAGCTTTTTGGCAACAAACACTCTAAGTGGGTCTGGCATAAAACAAAAGATGAGTATGCCGAAAAGCACCTCATGCCCACCGTGAAGTATGGTGGAGGATCTGTGATGCTGTGGGCCTGTTTCTCTTCCAAAGGCCCTGGGAACCTTGTTAGGGTGCATGGCATTATGAACACTTTGAACTACCAGGACATTTTAAATAAAAACCTGATGGCCTCTGCCAGAAAGCTGAAGATGGGTCGTCATTGGGTCTTTCAGCAGGATAATGATCCAAAACATGTGGCAAAATCTACACAAAAATGGTTCAGCGGTCACAAACTCAAGGTCCTCCCATGGCCATCTCAGTCCCCAGACCTCAACCCAATCGAAAACCTGTGGGGCGAGCTAAAGAGGAGAGTGCATAAGAGAGGACCCAGGACACTGGATGATCTAGAAAGATTGTGCAAAGAAGAATGGTCAAAGATCCCTCTCTCTGTGTTCTCCAATCTTGTGAAATGTTATAGGAGGAGATTAAGTGCTGTCTTGTTGGCAAAAGGGGGTTGTACAAAGTATTAACATCAGGGGTGCCAATAATTGTGGGACACATGATTTCAAGTTAATTTTTTTCTAAATGTGTGATTTTTTTTTTTTACACCAAAGTAATGTACTTAAATAAAAGGTTGGATTTTTCTCTTTTTTTGCATTTGGGTTCTATGTTGTTTAAAAAAAAAGGAGAATTTTTGGAAGTCCTCGACCACATCTTAAACAGGGGTGCCAATAATTGTGGAGGGCACTGTATATCCCTTTGGGCCCTGGTCTAAGTGGTGCCCTATATAGGGAACAGGGTCAACAAGCTCTCTCGTCAGAATTAGACGTCCATTTATGTTTTTCAAACGTCAAATTTCAAAGTGTTTAAAGGTAAAGTTAGACAAGTTTCTATCGCTGGATTCAAACCTGCAACCTTCTGCAGACTCCCACACACCACCATGGCAAAACCAAAACCTACTGGAAGGTAACGGCGCTGTGTGTCTGTCTGTGTGTGTGTGTGTGTGTGTGTCTGTGTGTGTGTGTGTGTGTGTGTGTGTCTGTGTGTGTGTGTGTGTGTGTGTCTGTGTGTGTGTGTGTGTGTGTGTGTGTGTGTGTGTGTGTGTGTGTCTGTGTGTATCTGTGTGTGTGTGTGTCTGTGTGTGTGTGTGTGTGTGTGTGTCTGTGTGTGTCTGTGTGTGTGTGTGTCTGTGTGTGTGTGTGTGTGTGTGTCTGTGTGTGTGTGTGTGTGTGTCTGTCTGTGTGTGTGTGTGTGTGTGTCTGTGTGTCTGTGTGTCTGTGTGTGTGTGTGTGTGTGTGTGTGTGTGTGTGTGTGTGTGTGTGTGTGTGTGTGTGTGTCTGTGTGTGTGTGTGTGTGTGTGTGTGTGCTCACCTTCAGAGAGTAGCCTTGGTCACACTGAAAGGAAACCATGTCACCCACAGTGAAGCGCTGGCCCACATTGACACCGTTGAGGGGGGGCTGAGGTTCTGGGCATGAATCCAAACCTATTGCTTAGGACAGAGTCAAAACACACAAGTGGCAATAGCAATCACTTGTCTGCACATAGAGAGCAATACAGGACTATAGAAACAAACACAAACCATTTCAAAACAGCAAGTACAGTACTGAACAGGTAGTTCTAATACTCCTTATAGGAATACTGAGAGATGATAGGTAGTTCTAATACTCCTTATAGGAATACTGAGAGATAATAGGTAGTTCTAATACTCCTTATAGGAATACTGAGAGATAATAGGTAGTTCTAATACTCCTTATAGGAATACTGAGAGATGATAGGTAGTTTTAATACTCCTTATAGGAATACTGAGAGATAATAGGTTGTTGTAATACTCCTTATAGGAATACTGAGAGATGATAGGTTATTGTAATACTCCTTATAGGAATACTGAGAGATGATAGGTAGTTTTAATACTCCTTATAGGAATACTGAGAGATAATAGGTAGTTCTAATACTCCTTATATGAATACTGAGAGATGATAGGTTGTTGTAATACTCCTTATAGGAATACTGAGAGATGATAGGTAGTTTTAATACTCCTTATAGGAATACTGAGAGATAATAGGTAGTTCTAATACTCCTTATAGGAATACTGAGAGATGATAGGTTGTTATAATACTCCTTATAGGAATACTGAGAGATGATAGGTTGTTCTAATACTCCTTATAGGAATACTGAGAGATAATAGGTAGTTCTAATACTCCTTATAGGAATACTGAGAGATAATAGGTAGTTCTAATACTCCTTATAGGAATACTGAGAGATAATAGGTAGTTCTAATACTCCTTATAGGAATACTGAGAGATAATAGGTAGTTCTAATACTCCTTATAGGAATACTGAGAGATAATAGGTAGTTCTAATACTCCTTATAGGAATACTGAAAGATGATAGGTAGTTCTAATACTCCTTATAGGAACAATGAGAGCGGTCAGAGAGTGGTGAGCAGAGTGGTGAGAGACTATGAGTGGTAAACAGAGTGGTGAGAGACTATGAGTGGTAAACAGAGTGGTGAGAGACTATGAGTGGTAAACAGAGTGGTGAGAGACTATGAGTGGTAAACAGAAATAAACCAAAACAGTTCAGAACAGTATGCTATCCATCATCTCAGCAGGCTATTACAGTGGGGGAAAAGTATTTAGTCAGCCACCAATTGTTCAAGTTCTCCCACTTAAACAGATGAGAGAGGCCTGTAATTTTCATCATAGGTACACGTCAACTATGACAGACAAAATGAGAAAAGAAAATCCAGAAAATCACATCGTAGGATTTTTAATGAATTTATTTGCAAATTATGGTGGAAAATAAGTATTTGGTCAATAACAAAAGTTTCTCAATACTTTGTTATATACCCTTTGTTGGCAATGACACAGGTCAAACGTTTTCTGTAAGTCTTCACAAGGTTTTCACACACTGTTGCTGGTATTTTGGCCCATTCCTCCATGCAGATCTCCTCTAGAGCAGTGATGTTTTGGGGCTGTCGCTGGGCAACACGGACTTTCAACTACCTCCAAAGATTTTCTATGGGGTTGAGATCTGGAGACTGGCTAGGTCACTCCAGGACCTTGAAATGCTTCTTACGAAGCCACTCCTTCGTTGCTCGGGCAGGTGTGTTTGGGATCATTGTCATGCTGAAAGACCTAGCCACGTTTCATCTTCAATGCCCTTGCTGATGGAAGGAGGTTTTCACTCAAAATCTCACGATACATGGCCCCATTCATTCTTTCCTTTACACGGATCAGTCGTCCTGGTCCCTTTGCAGAAAAACAGCCCCAAAGCATGATGTTTCCACCCCCATGCTTCACAGTAGGTATGGTGTTCTTTGGATGCAACTCAGCATTCTTTGTCCTCCAAACACGACGAGTTGAGTTTTTACCAAAAAGTTATATTTTGGTTTCATCTGACCATATGACATTCTCCCAATCCTCTTCTGGATCATCCAAATGCACTCTAGCAAACTTCAGACGGGCCTGGACATGTACTGGCTTAAGCAGGGGGACACGTCTGGCACTGCAGGATTTGAGTCCCTGGCGGCGTAGTGTGTTACTGATGGTAGGCTTTGTTACTTTGGTCCCAGCTCTCTACAGGTCATTCATTAGGTCCCCCCGTGTGGTTCTGGGATTTTTGCTCACCGTTCTTGTGATCATTTTGACCCCACGGGGTGAGATCTTGCGTGGAGCCCCAGATCGAGGGAGATTATCAGTGGTCTTGTATGTCTTCCATTTCTTAATAATTGCTCCCACAGTTGATTTCTTCAAACCAAGCTGCTTACCTATTGCAGATTCAGTCTTCCCAGCCTGGTGCAGGTCTACAATTTTGTTTCTGGTGTCCTTTGACAGCTCTTTGGTCTTGGCCATAGTGGAGTTTGGAGTGTGACTGTTTGAGGTTGTGGACAGGTGTCTTTTATACTGATAACAAGTTCAAACAGGTGCCATTAATACAGGTAACGAGTGGAGGACAGAGGAGCCTCTTAAAGAAGAAGTTACAGGTCTGTGAGAGCCAGAAATCTTGCTTGTTTGTAGGTGACCAAATACTTATTTTCCACCATAATTTGCAAATAAATTCATTAAAAATCCTACAATGTGATTTTCTGGATTTTTTTCTTCTCAATTTGTCTGTCATAGTTGACGTGTACCTATGATGAAAATTACAGGCCTCTCTCATCTTTTTTTAAGTGAGAGAACTTGCACAATTGGTGGCTGACTAAATACTTTTTTCCCCCACTGTATATATGGTTAGCCTGGTAGTCATGCTGTGGAGAGTGCTGGGCATGTGGGGGAGAGTGGCAACAAGCTGTGGTAAGGAGTGGTTGAGGAGAGGGATTGGCTGAAGAGATTGATGTGGGAGAGGGGAGAGGAGAGTGATTGGCTGAAGAGATTGGTGTGGGAGAGGGGAGAGGAGAGTGATTGGCTGAAGAGATTGATGTGGGAGAGGGGAGAGGAGAGTGATTGGCTGAAGAGATTGGTGTGGGAGAGGGGAGAGGAGAGTGATTGGCTGAAGAGATTGGTGTGGGAGAGGGGAGAAGAGAGTGATTGGCTGAAGAGATTGGTGTGGGAGAGGGGAGAGGAGAGTGATTGGCTGAAGAGATTGGTGTGGGAGAGGGGAGAAGAGAGTGATTGCTGAAAGCCTTCAAATATACTGTAAAATGTATCTTTATGGGTAAGAAGCTTTAGGGTCAGAACAACCCACTGAGAGACAGACAGAGCAGGGGCTGAGGAGAGCGGGTAGCAGACTTGGTGAGAGCATTGTACTATATGTTTATCTCTGTGGGTGGTCGACTGTGGGAGCGAGTGGTACATAGGGTCAGAGGTGCTGAGAGACTGAGATGGACAGATTGGGGCTGTGGTGGTGAGACGTTGTGGGAGAGAGGTGACGATAGCGTCTGAATATACACCATGTTTTTCTCTAAGGTTGGGGGAAGGCGGGACACAGGGTTAAAGGTGCTGTGAGGCCAGATGTTGAGGAGAGTGTGTTAGTGGGAGAGCTGTGGTCCAATTGGCTCATTTCTCCCCTTTAACTATTCCCCAGGTCGTCGCTGTGAACGAGAACGTCTCAGTCAACTGACCTGGTAGATTAAGGATAAACAATGAAAGTCAGAGGACTTGGCCAAAGCGCTTACAGATCTAGGACCAGTCTATAGCTAGGTGTGTCTCTTCATAATAATATAATAATAATAATAATAATATGCCATTTAGCAGACGCTTTTATCCAAAGCGACTTACAGTCATGCGTGCATACATTTTTGTGTATGGGTGGTCCCGGGGCTCAAACCCACTACCTTGGCGTTACAAGCGCCGTGCTCTACCAGCTGAGCTACAGAGGACATACCTGTATACTTCATATTACACCTGATCTAGGACCAGCCTATAGCTAGGTGTGTCTCTTCATACCTGTATACTCAAGGTGGAAGCCTGCTGCAGACACACTGATGTCGGACTGGAAGGTTATGTAGAGGTTGTTGGAGGTGCTGTTCAGGAGCTGAGGGATGGTGGTACCTACAGAACACACCCATGGAGACAGTCAAGTGGGAGTGACAGTAGGAAAGGGGTGGACACAGGGATTGAACACTGGTCTCCACTGAATGTGACTGGAACGTAGAACATGCTAATGGTAAGACAGTCAATAGGAAAATATCATATACTCTATACCAGGGCTCTCCAACCCTGTTCCTGGAGAGATACCCTCCTGTAGGGTTAACTCCAACCCTGTTCCTGGAGAGATACCCTCCTGTAGGGTTAACTCCAACCCTGTTCCTGGAGAGATACCCTCCTGTAGGTTTTAACTCTAACCCTGTTCCTGGAGAGATACCCTCCTGTAGGTTTTAATTCCAACCCTGTTCCTGGAGAGATACCCTCCTGTAGGGTTAACTCCAACCCTGTTCCTGGAGAGACACCCTCCTGTAGGGTTAACTCCAACCCTGTTCCTGGAGAGATACCCTCCTGTAGGGTTAACTCCAACCCTGTTCCTGGAGAGACACCCTCCTGTAGGGTTAACTCCAACCCTGTTCCTGGAGAGATACCCTCCTGTAGGGTTAACTCCAACCCTGTTCCTGGAGAGACACCCTCCTGTAGGTTTTAACTCTAACCCTGTTCCTGGAGAGATACCCTCCTGTAGGGTTAACTCCAACCCTGTTCCTGGAGAGATACCCTCCTGTAGGTTTTAACTCTAACCCTGTTCCTGGAGAGATACCCTCCTGTAGGGTTAACTCCAACCCTGTTCCTGGAGAGATACCCTCCTGTAGGTTTTAACTCTAACCCTGTTCCTGGAGAGATACCCTCCTGTAGGGTTAACTCCAACCCTGTTCCTGGAGAGACACCCTCCTGTAGGTTTTAACTCCAACCCTGTTCCTGGAGAGATACCCTCCTGTAGGTTTCAACTCTAACCCTGTTCCTGGAGAGATACCGTCCTACAGGAGGGTAGATCTCCAGGAACAGGGTTGGAGAGCCCTGCCCTACACACATCCATTGTCTCTGAGCAGGTGCTGGATATTGATTTATTAAGTCCCATTTGATTGATTTATTTGACACTGTTTCCACCACCCAGGTCTTCTTCATCAGGTGGAGACTAGAGTCAGTCAGGCCTTTCTTCATTTCCTTGAAACCACGCCGTGGGAGATTCTGAGAACTTTTCTCAAAGAGCATTCCAAATGTCGCCTTCCTCGGTCTCCCCCCCCCCCCAAGTCATATCCATCAGTACTCTTACTGAGTGTTCCGATCAGACATTACTTCAATTCCAAAATGGAGCTGGAAATACAAATTATTCACCTGAATAGCTGCCAAGCCTTGGAGCGTTGCCATCAACGCCGTCGAAAAAGTCCAAGGAGTCCCAGTTGTGTTCCGTGGCAAAAGTTATGACCTGGATCTGAAGAAGGTAAAGAAGAAAGACATTTAAGAATAAAAAAAAAAACTCTAACTAAATTGAATAAAACAGTTGGCTCATCAATAATGGGACCCATTTTGCGCAAATTCCCATTCTAATATAGAATTCCATGAAACTTTAATTCTTAAACCCTTTTAACTATCAAACATGCTGCGTCTCTCACTTGGATGCCTGCTCCCTCTGGTACAGAGACCTTCCAGACACAGTTGAGATAGTTGGCGTAGGGCTCTGGGTAACCAGGAGAAAGGATGGTCCCCTTATGAGACGTCAGCAGCCCGCCACAGGGAACTGCACAGTGGGGAGAGAAGAGAGAGACAAGTCACCCAGAGACCAGGGGGGAGAGAAGAGAGAGATAAGTCACCCAGAGACCAGGGGGGAGAGAAGAGAGAGATAAGTCACCCAGAGACCAGGGGGGAGAGAAGAGAGAGATAAGTCACCCAGAGACCAGGGGGAGAGAAGAGAGAGACAAGTCACCCAGAGACATGAGACACATAGTAAGAGAGCAGGCAGGAGACAATGTAAGAATTGGAGAGACATCACAACAAAGAGACGCGGAGACACACACACACACACACACACACACACACACACACACACACACAAACACAAACACTGGACAAGGTAAGGAAGAGGGCGATATGAAAAACCAAACGTCCCACTTCAACTCCAGGGTAAACGAGGAACACAAAGGACTGGAGAAGTTGTTTTCTAGGTTAGGCCGTTATAAAGATAAACATTTCAAACCACAAAGCCTGTCCGGCGGGGTTAATAGGATCTGCAGCAGCAGCCATACAGTGACATGATCTGTCTGACTGTAAACTGGATAGAATGGACTCGCCAGTCAGTGTGTGGCTGTAGTCTTCTGTTACGGTGATGCTTTATTACACAACGATGGACCGTTCTGTTGCGGTGATGCTTCATTACACAACGATGGACCCTTCTGTTACGGTGATGCTTCATTACACAACGATGGACCCTTCTGTTACGGTGATGCCTCATTACACAACGATGGACCGTTCTGTTACGGTGATGCAACGATGGACCGTTCTGTTACGGTGATGCAACGATGGACCGTTCTGTTACGGTGATGCAACGATGGACCGTTCTGTTACGGTGATGCAACGATGGACCGTTCTGTTACGGTGATGCAACGATGGACCGTTCTGTTACGGTGATGCTTCATTACACAACGATGGACCGTTCTGTTACGGTGATGCAACGATGGACCGTTCTGTTACGGTGATGCTTCATTACACAACGATGGACCGTTCTGTTCATCATGGAGTCCAATGGTGCCCTCCTATTCCACCATCACGGAGCACAGGGTTCATCCATGCATCCCTCCATCTCACCATCATCATCTATCCATGGGGCTTCATCCATCCATCCCTCATCTGTCCATCATCCATTCACCCCAGCCACCTGTTGTTCTCATTTTGCTATGGAGGGTTACTCATCCATATTTTACAGCACAGATCAAAGCAAGTCACGTACTGTTTTTACGGCAATATCTGAAAAGGCCACTACTGCACATTACGATATGAACAGCTGTAAGGCCTATTGTACTTCAAACAATACAGACATCCATCAGCCACTGATAAAAAAATTTTTTTAAAAACACTGTATACTATTTGTTATATGAAAGAATACAATGTATTGCTTTAGAGAGATAACTCAAATCACAGCAGTTGTTCTGTTGTGTATTGTCACCAGTGACAGTCGTACAGACGACCAACAACTACAGTCAACTGGTTGTTTACTCATTAATTTCATGACAGATGTCTCCTGAATGGCGCAGTGGTCTAAGGCACTGCATCGCAGTGCTAACTGTGCCACTAGAGATCCTGGTTCGAATCCAGGCTCTGTCGCAGCCGGCCGCGACCGGGAGACTCATGGGCGGTGCACAATTGGCCCAGCGTCGTCCAGGGTAGGGGAGGGAATGGCCGGCAGGGATGTAGCTCAGTTGATTGAGCATGGTGTTTGCAACGCCAGGGTTGTGGGTTTGATTCCCACGGGGGGCCAGTATAAAATATATATATATATATATGTATTCACTAACTGTAAGTCGCTCTGGATAAGAGCGTCTGCTAAAATGTAAATATCAGAATAACAGGGACTAATGATAATGGCATTTTACATCTACTCTCCTTTCAACAATGGATCACATGACGATGTCCTGGGAATGTTACCCTGAATACAAACGCCACTTTTATCTCATCCTGGGGGAGAGAGGAGAGAAACAATGCGATTCTTTAGTTTCCTGTGGAGGATTGCAATACTGCCTGGTTGAAGGTTGGCCAGCTATTGTGTTCACCACCTAACCTTAGTGGAGAAACCGAGCTGTCAATCCCCAAGGACTCTCTCTGGATGTTAAATACGGCAAGGACGTTGCAGCCTGCGTCTCAAATGGCGTCCCTATTCCCTATATAGTGCAGGGAAACCCATAGGACTCTGGTCAAAAGTAGTGCACTATTCATGGAATAGGGTGCCATTTGAGACGCCTCCTTCAGTCCTCATATACATTACCTGATGCCTGTCTGTCAAGGACGAACAGGGGTAGTCTACAGACAACCACTTAGTTGGCTACGTATAGCCTGTGTCTACTGCTACTAACCAGGCAGGATGTATAGAGGACAGTATATAAACCCACAGCATGATTTCTCCTGCCTCAGAGGGCTGTTGAGCACGCTGCATGTAGAAGCTCATAAGTCGAATTATTGCCATTAATCCAATTCACTGCAATTTCAAGCAATATTTTACAGGTGATTTCCTCTTCACTACTCTCACACACACACACACACACACACACACACACACACACACACACACACACACACACACACACACACACACACACACACACACACACACACACACACACACACACACACTGTGAGAAATCACAGAAAGCGACTTCATTATTAATCTCCTCACTCCTCAGGTGAAGCAGACTTGGTGATCACGCCTGCCTCTTCATGTGCCTGCCTTAATTTTTGCTGGGCCTCAGGAAGAGTAGCTGTTGCCTTGGCAGCAGTTAATGGGGATCCATAATAAATACAAATATAAATACAGCTCTCAATCTCTGCCATAAACTATGGCTGCGTCCCAAATGTCACCCTATTCCCTACATACAGGTGTAGGATTTTAATTTGATCATCCTGTTGTTGCTTGTAGTGTATTCTAGGTTATAAAAGCCTTCTAAAGTTTGTAATTTCCCACCAAAAATTTTTTTTTTTACTTGATTTGCACCTAACTAAAACTGGATCAACCCCTACAAAAAATGTCTGAGAAAGCCTCATATTCACCCTCAATAACAAACAGGAGGACTGAACTATCTAGCTAAATACCGTTGGGTTTGGTATATTATAAAGTTAAAATAAAAACCGGACATTGTTTTACCAAATTTGGAAACCATATGTTCATCACCATGTGTTGTATAAAGGCCGTTTTCTTTAAGGGTGGTGTTGTTTGACACAGACGCACCAATATCACACCACCCAGACTATCTGCTAACATCTCACCATTACAAAACCAGGGAAGGTATTATAATTATGCCTCTGTCATTTTCTCACTCATCATTCGGAACGATTCATTTAGGATTACCCTAATCATGGTAGCATCCACATTCATGTAGAAGTGTTTAGAAACATATTCTTATTTACAATAAAAGTGCCTCCAAAAATGACAAAATACATTATTTACCATTCATTTATATTGGGCACAAAATAATCTGAAACACAATCAAATCAAACAGCAAATGCACAACAACTAATTTGTAGAGTCACAAGCTTGATGTAGTGCTGGAGTACAGAGCCAAAACAACAACAAATGTGTCACTGTCCCAATACTTTTGGAGCTCACTGTATGTATATATTATTATTTTATTATTGTATTATTTATTTATATATATATATATATATATATATTTTTTATGGTTTGATTCACTTCTCTTTTTGACCTGCACTGCTGGAGCTTAAGAATTTCACTGTACCCTGCAATTACATCTGCGACTAATAGAATCATCTAATCTAATCCTCCTCTTATCTCTGTTTGCCTGTTCATTCCCTGTAGGTCTGTTAGTTTCCCTGTAGGTCTGTTATTTTCCCTGTAGGTCTGTTAGTTTCCCTGTAGGTCTGTTAGTTTCCCTGTAGGTCTGTTAGTTTCCCTGTAGGTCTGTTAGTTTCCCTGTAGGTCTGTTAGTTTCCCTGTAGGTCTGTTAGTTTCCCTGTAGGTCTGTTATTTTCCCTGTAGGTCTGTTAGTTTCCCTGTAGGTCTGTTAGTTTCCCTGTAGGTCTGTTAGTTTCCCTGTAGGTCTGTTAGTTTCCCTGTAGGTCTGTTAGTTTCGCTGTAGGTCTGTTAGTTTCTCTGTAGGTCTGTTAGTTTCCCTGTAGGTCTGTTAGTTTCGCTGTAGGTCTGTTAGTTTCCCTGTAGGTCTGTTAGTTTCCCTGTATGTCTGTTAGTTTCCCTGTATGTCTGTTAGTTTCCCTGTAGGTCTGTTAGTTTCCCTGTAGGTCTGTTAGTTTCCCTGTAGGTCTGTTAGTTTCCCTGTAGGCCTGTTAGTTTCCCTGTAGGCCTGTTAGTTTCCCTGTAGGCCTGTTAGTTTCCCTGTAGGTCTGTTAGTTTCCCTGTAGGTCTGTTAGTTTCCCTGTAGGTCTGTTAGTTTCCCTGTAGGTCTGTTAGTTTCGCTGTAGGTCTGTTAGTTTCCCTGTAGGTCTGTTAGTTTCCCTGTAGGTCTGTTAGTTTCGCTGTAGGTCTGTTAGTTTCCCTGTAGGTCTGTTAGTTTCCCTGTAGGTCTGTTAGTTTCCCTGTAGGTCTGTTAGTTTCCCTGTAGGTCTGTTAGTTTCCCTGTGGGTCTGTTAGTTTCCTTGTATGTCTGTTAGTTTCCCTGTAGGTCTGTTAGTTTCGCTGTAGGTCTGTTAGTTTCCCTGTAGGTCTGTTAGTTTCCCTGTATGTCTGTTAGTTTCCCTGTAGGTCTGTTAGTTTCTCTGTAGGTCTGTGACTGTGTGGTTTGGGGCGGTGCAGCTAGGTCTGTGACTGTGAGGAGTTGGCTCAGTCTACTTACCTACGCAGGTGGGCACAGTGCCGTTCCACTGAGCCACAGTGTTGGGGACGGCCTCACACCTGATGGCAGTGGCGCCGTGCAGAGCGTAGCCTGGATTGCATTCAAACAGCACCACCGTGCCAATGCCAAAGTCGTTCCCTATCCGCCTCCCGAACCTGGGCTCCGGCACAGAGCTGCACTGGGATGCACTGGTCCTGGGGACAGCTGGGAGGAGAGAAGACAGGCAGAGAGAGAGAGACAGAGAGAAGACATGGGATTGGCACAGAGATAAATATCCACCAAACATCCTCTCTCAGATCATCAGTCAATCTCTGCATCTGCCCCTGTCTTCTCCCTGCTCTGCTCTGCTCAACTATCCTCAGTACTCAATAGAGCACCGCTGAATGGTCCTTTCAATGGCAGAGAGATAGATCAATCAAGATACTATGACATGATGTAGTGCTTTAAGGGCAGCCAAATGTTCTCCTCTCTGCCAAGATAATAAGCAGTTAGCAACTGCAAGGCAGTTAATCTATCTTCATATCAAAGATAAATAATATAGATAACTTGCCTTGATACACAAAGTGGAATCCCTTGGCTGTCTCTGGACCCACGGTGGTGAATTTGATGGTGATTTTGTTCCCAGAACTTAAAGGTAAAGTCTCTCCTTCAGGGGGGAGAAAGTTTTGGTTTC
>CM062500.1:80230360-80247860 GCA_031479575.1 Coregonus ussuriensis
GTCTGGATAAAGATATACTGATACTATTCACTGTGTAGTCTGGATAAAGATATACTGATACTATTCACTGTGTAGTCTAGATAAAGATATACTGATACTATTCACTGTGTAGTCTGGATAAAGATATACTGATACTATTCACTGTGTAGTCTGGATAAAGATATACTGATACTATTCACTGTGTAGTCTAGATAAAGATTATACTGATACTATTCACTGTGTAGTCTGGATAAAGATATACTGATACTATTCACTGTGTAGTCTGGATAAAGATATACTGATACTATTCACTGTGTAGTCTGGATAAAGATATACTGATACTATTCACTGTGTAGTCTGGATAAAGATATACTGATACTATTCACTGTGTAGTCTGGATAAAGATATACTGATACTATTCACTGTGTAGTCTGGATAAAGATATACTGATACTATTCACTGTGTAGTCTGGATAAAGGTATACTGATACTATTCACTGTGTAGTCTGGATAAAGATATACTGATACTATTCACTGTGTAGTCTGGATAAAGATATACTGATACTATTCACTGTGTAGTCTGGATAAAGATATACTGATACTATTCACTGTGTAGTCTGGATAAAGATATACTGATACTATTCACTGTGTAGTCTGGATAAAGATATACTGATACTATTCACTGTGTAGTCTGGATAAAGATATACTGATACTATTCACTGTGTAGTCTGGATAAAGATATACTGATACTATTCACTGTGTAGTCTAGATAAAGATATACTGATACTATTCACTGTGTAGTCTGGATAAAGATATACTGATACTATTCACTGTGTAGTCTGGATAAAGATATACTGATACTATTCACTGTGTAGTCTGGATAAAGATATACTGATACTATTCACTGTGTAGTCTGGATAAAGATATACTGATACTATTCACTGTGTAGTCTAGATAAAGATATACTGATACTATTCACTGTGTAGTCTGGATAAAGATATACTGATACTATTCACTGTGTAGTCTGGATAAAGATATACTGATACTATTCACTGTGTAGTCTGGATAAAGATATACTGATACTATTCACTGTGTAGTCTGGATAAAGATATACTGATACTATTCACTGTGTAGTCTGGATAAAGATATACTGATACTATTCACTGTGTAGTCTGGATAAAGATACACTGATACTATTCACTGTGTAGTCTGGATAAAGATATACTGATACTATTCACCGTGTAGTCTGGATAAAGATATACTGATACTATTCACTGTGTAGTCTAGATAAAGATATACTGATACTATTCACTGTGTAGTCTGGATAAAGATATACTGATACTATTCACTGTGTAGTCTGGATAAAGATATACTGATACTATTCACTGTGTAGTCTGGATAAAGATATACTGATACTATTCACTGTGTAGTCTGGATAAAGATATACTGATACTATTCACTGTGTAGTCTAGATAAAGATATACTGATACTATTCACTGTGTAGTCTGGATAAAGATATACTGATACTATTCACTGTGTAGTCTGGATAAAGATATACTGATACTATTCACTGTGTAGTCTGGATAAAGATATACTGATACTATTCACTGTGTAGTCTGGATAAAGATATACTGATACTATTCACTGTGTAGTCTGGATAAAGATATACTGATACTATTCACTGTGTAGTCTGGATAAAGATATACTGATACTATTCACTGTGTAGTCTGGATAAAGATATACTGATACTATTCACTGTGTAGTCTGGATAAAGATATACTGATACTATTCACTGTGTAGTCTGGATAAAGATATACTGATACTATTCACTGTGTAGTCTGGATAAAGATATACTGATACTATTCACTGTGTGGTCTGGATAAAGATATACTGATACTATTCACTGTGTAGTCTGGATAAAGATATACTGATACTATTCACTGTGTAGTCTGGATAAAGATATACTGATACTATTCACTGTGTAGTCTGGATAAAGATATACTGATACTATTCACTGTGTAGTCTGGATAAAGATATACTGATACTATTCACTGTGTAGTCTAGATAAAGATATACTGATACTATTCACTGTGTAGTCTGGATAAAGATATACTGATACTATTCACTGTGTAGTCTGGATAAAGATATACTGATACTATTCACTGTGTAGTCTGGATAAAGATATACTGATACTATTCACTGTGTAGTCTGGATAAAGATATACTGATACTATTCACTGTGTAGTCTAGATAAAGATATACTGATACTATTCACTGTGTAGTCTGGATAAAGATATACTGATACTATTCACTGTGTAGTCTGGATAAAGATATACTGATACTATTCACTGTGTAGTCTGGATAAAGATATACTGATACTATTCACTGTGTAGTCTGGATAAAGATATACTGATACTATTCACTGTGTAGTCTGGATAAAGATACACTGATACTATTCACTGTGTAGTCTGGATAAAGATACACTGATACTATTCACTGTGTAGTCTGGATAAAGATATACTGATACTATTCACCGTGTAGTCTGGATAAAGATATACTGATACTATTCACTGTGTAGTCTAGATAAAGATATACTGATACTATTCACTGTGTAGTCTGGATAAAGATATACTGATACTATTCACTGTGTAGTCTGGATAAAGATATACTGATACTATTCACTGTGTAGTCTAGATAAAGATATACTGATACTATTCACTGTGTAGTCTGGATAAAGATATACTGATACTATTCACTGTGTAGTCTGGATAAAGATATACTGATACTATTCACTGTGTAGTCTGGATAAAGATATACTGATACTATTCACTGTGTAGTCTGGATAAAGATATACTGATACTATTCACTGTGTAGTCTGGATAAAGATATACTGATACTATTCACTGTGTAGTCTGGATGAAGATATACTGATACTATTCACTGTGTAGTCTGGATAAAGATATACTGATACTATTCACTGTGTAGTCTGGATAAAGATATACTGATACTATTCACTGTGTAGTCTGGATAAAGATATACTGATACTATTCACTGTGTAGTCTGGATAAAGATATACTGATACTATTCACTGTGTGGTCTGGATAAAGATATACTGATACTATTCACTGTGTGGTCTAGATAAAGATATACTGATACTATTCACTGTGTAGTCTGGATAAAGATATACTGATACTATTCACTGTGCAGTCTGGATAAAGATATACTGATACTATTCACTGTGTAGTCTGGATAAAGATATACTGATACTATTCACTGTGTAGTCTGGATAAAGATATACTGATACTATTCACTGTGTAGTCTGGATAAAGATATACTGATACTATTCACTGTGTAGTCTAGATAAAGATATACTGATACTATTCACTGTGTAGTCTAGATAAAGATATACTGATACTATTCACTGTGTAGTCTGGATAAAGATACACTGCATTCGGAAAGTATTCAGACCCTTTGAGTTTTTCCATATTTTGTTACGTTAAATTCTAAAGTTGATTAAATTGTTTCGTGGTTTCCCCTCATCAAGCTACACACGACATCCCATAATGACAAAGCAAAAACTGGTTTTGCAAATGTATAAAAAAATAAAAACGGAAATATCGCATTTACATAAGTATTCAGACCCTTTACTCAGTACTTTGTTGAAGCACCTTTGGCAGCGATTACAGCCTCGAGTCTTCTTGGGTATGACGCTACAAGCTTGGCACACTTGTATTTGGGGAGTTTCTCCCATTCTTCTCTGCAGATCCTCTCAAGCTCTGTCAGGTTGGATGGGGAGCGTTGCTGCACAGCTATTTTCAGGTCTCTCCAGAGATGTTCGATCGGGTTCAAGTCCGGGCTCTGGCTGGGCCACTCAAGGACATTCAGAGACTTGTCCCAAAGCCATTCCTGCATTGTCTTGGCTGTGTGCTTAGGGTCGTTGTCCTGTTGGAAGGTGAACCTTCGTCCCAGTCTGAGGTCCTGAGCAGGTTTTCAATGTTGGTTTCATCAGACCAGAGAATGTTGTTTGTCATGGTCTGAGAGTCTTTAGGTGCCTTTTGGCAAACTCATCCGCAGATCGATCGATTTGGGAGCAGTTCTGCCTCCATGATGTTAAAACAACTCTCTGTCTCTCTCTCTCTCTCTCTCTCTCTCTCTCTAACACAACACAGATCTCTCCCCTGTCTAACACAACACACTACTCTCCCCTGTCTAACACAACACAGATCTCTCCCCTGTCTAACACAACACACTACTCTCCCCTGTCTAACACAACACACTACTCTCCCCTATCTAACACAACACACTACCCTCCCCTGTCTAACACAACACAGAGACATCTCCCCCTCATAGACATTATCATCATCATGTTACTATACGAACTATATTAATTTGATCCATATTAATTCCGACTGTAAACGTCTAGACATAATTATGCACAGATCTTAATCACTAGTGATTTTAATCAAATTTCCTCTTTGAAACAGATTTCTTTTGAGAATGTAATGTGATGTGACTTGGGATTGGGCAATGGGTTTCTTGCGGTTCCTCTGGCATAGCAGATAGATAGTCATCTAATGGGGTCACTCAGGGGTCGGCTCAATGAATCACATGTTTCAGGGCAATCAAAAATCAGTCCAGCGGGATACGCTAGAGAAATAGATACCATGTGCATCCCAAATGGCACCCTATTCCCTTTATAGAGCACTGTAGTGCCCATAGGGCCCTGGTCAAAAGTAGTGCACTTGGGCATTTAGGACACAAGACTCATTTACAAAAAGATTAATTTACTGGACACCTGAGGGATCATTAAAACCATTAAATCAGATATAATTTTTTTAATGTTCCATTATCAGGTAAATCGCATCAGTCTTTGGCAGAGCAGAAAGCCTGCACCTTGCCAGGGGCTGCTGACTCCATTATCTGGGAGAGGAACTGAACCGACCGTGCATCCCAAATGGAAGGGGCTGCTGACTCCATTATCTGGGAGAGGAACTGAACCGACCGTACATCCCAAATGGAAGGGGCTGCTGACTCCATTATCTGGAGAGGGACTGAACCGACCGTGCATCCCAAATGGAAGGGGCTGCTGACTCCATTATCTGGAGAGGGACTGAACCGACCGTGCAACCCAAATGGAAGGGGCTGCTGACTCCATTATCTGGAGAGGGACTGAACCGACCGTGCATCCCAAATGGAAGGGGCTGCTGACTCCATTATCTGGAGAGGGACTGAACCGACCGTGCATCCCAAATGGAAGGGGCTGCTGACTCCATTATCTGGAGAGGGACTGAACCGACCGTGCATCCCAAATGGAAGGGGCTGCTGACTCCATTATCTGGAGAGGGACTGAACCGACCGTGCATCCCAAATGGAAGGTGCTAGTTTACAGTAGTCTACAGCTCAATGCCAGTTTACAGTAGTCTACAGCTCAATGCCAGTTTACAGTAGTCTACAGCTCAATGCCAGTTTACAGTAGTCTACAGCACAATGCTAGTTTACAGTAGTCTACAGATCAATGCCAGTTTACAGTAGTCTACAGCACAATGCCAGATTACAGTAGTCTACAGCACAAGGCCAGTTTACAGTAGTCTACAGCACAATGCCAGTTTACAGTAGTCTACAGCTCAATGCCAGTTTACAGTAGTCTACAGCTCAATGCCAGTTTACAGTAGTCTACAGCTCAATGCCAGTTTACAGTAGTCTACAGCACAATGCTAGTTTACAGTAGTCTACAGATCAATGCCAGTTTACAGTAGTCTACAGCACAATGCCAGATTACAGTAGTCTACAGCTCAATGCCAGTTTACAGTAGTCTACAGCTCAATGCCAGTTTACAGTAGTCTACAGCACAATGCTAGTTTACAGTAGTCTACAGATCAATGCCAGTTTACAGTAGTCTGCAGCACAATGCCAGATTACAGTAGTCTACAGCACAATGCCAGTTTACAGTAGTCTACAGCACAATGCCAGTTTACAGTAGTCTACAGCTCAATGCCAGTTTACAGTAGTCTACAGCTCAATGCCAGTTTACAGTAGTCTACAGCTCAATGCCAGTTTACAGTAGTCTACAGCTCAATGCCATCTCACAGTACAGTTAAGCTAAAGTGGAGCCAGCCTTCCTGTATGTGAGTGTAGACAACTACTGCCCCAGCTTTTATGATGCAGGTGGGGGTGAACTCGCCCATTAACCACAGGTACACTGTCCCCTCTAAATTACTGCCCGATCTCTGATCATCCCACAATCACCCCTCCACACACACACACACACACACACACACACACACCATCTCCCACCCTTTCTCTCCACCATGCTTTTCCACTTCAGTTGAAAACAACAGAAGCAACCCATCCCAGAGATCATGACTTCTATTGGTTTTGAAGATTCTCATTGACTCTGGAGGGAGCAATCAGGGTTCTAGTGATTGGTGGGTGGGAGGGAGGGAGGGAGGGAGGGAGAGAGGGAGGGAGAGAGGGAGGGAGGGAGTACACCGGTAATGAACCAGAAGGCTTCAGGCACACACACACCATCTCCCTCTCTCTCCAGTCAACAGTAAACACCATCTCCCGTTCTCTCCAGTCAACAGTAAACACCATCTCCCTCTCTCTCCAGTCAACAGTAAACACCATCTCCCTCTCTCTCCAGTCAACAGTAAACACCACCTCCCTCTCTCTCCAGTCAACAGTAAACACCATCTCCCTCTCTCTCCAGTCAACAGTAAACACCATCTCCCTCTCTCTCCAGTCAACAGTAAACACCATCTCCCTCTCTCCCCAGTCAACAGTAAACACCATCTCCCTCTCTCTCCAGTCAACAGTAAACACCATCTCCCTCTCTCTCCAGTCAACAGTAAACACCATCTCCCTCTCTCTCCAGTCAACAGTAACCACCATCTCCCTCTCTCTCCAGTCAACAGTAAACACCATCTCCATCTCTCTCCAGTCAACAGTAAACACCATCTCCCTCTCTCTCCAGTCAACAGTAAACACCATCTCCCTCTCTCTCCAGTCAACAGTTAACACCATCTCCCTCTCTCTCTCTCTCTCCAGTCAACAGTAAACACCATCTCCCTCTCTCTCCAGTCAACAGTGAACACCATCTCCCTCTCTCACCAGTCAACAGTAAACACCATCTCCCTCTCTCTCCAGTCAACAGTAAACACCATCTCCATCTCTCTCCAGTCAACAGTAAACACCATCTCCCTCTCTCTCCAGTCAACAGTCAACAGTAAACACCATCTCGCTCTCTCTCCAGTCAACAGTAAACACCATCTCACTCTCTCTCCAGTCAACAGTCAACAGTAAACACCACCTCCCTCTCTCTCCAGTCAACAGTTAACACCATCTCCCTCTCTCTCTCCAGTCAACAGTAAACACCATCTCCCTCTCTCATTAGTCAACAGTAAACACCATCTCCCTCTCTCTCCAGTCAACAGTAAACACCATCTCCCTCTCTCTCCAGTCAACAGTAAACACCACCTCCCTCTCTCTCCAGTCAACAGTAAACACCATCTCCCTCTCTCTCCAGTCAACAGTAAACACCATCTCCCTCTCTCTCCAGTCAACAGTAAACACCATCTCCCTCTCTCTCCAGTCAACAGTAAACACCATCTCCCTCTCTCTCCAGTCAACAGTAAACACCATCTCCCTCTCTCTCCAGTCACCAGTAAACACCATCTCCCTCTCTCTCCAGTCAACAGTAAACACCATCTCCCTCTCTCTCCAGTCAACAGTAAACACCATCTCCATCTCTCTCCAGTCAACAGTAAACACCATCTCCCTCTCTCTCCAGTCAACAGTAAACACCATCTCCCTCTCTCTCCAGTCAACAGTTAACACCATCTCCCTCTCTCTCCAGTCAACAGTAAACACCATCTCCCTCTCTCTCCAGTCAACAGTAAACACCATCTCCCTCTCTCTCCAGTCAACAGTCAACAGTAAACACCATCTCGCTCTCTCTCAAGTCAACAGTAAACACCATCTCCCTCTCTCACCAGTCAACAGTAAACACCATCTCCTACTCTCTCTAGTCAACAGTAAATACCATCTCCCTCTCTCTCCAGTCAACAGTAAACACCATCTCCCTCTCTCTCCAGTCAACAGTAAACACCATCTCCCTCTCTCTCCAGTCAACAGTAAACACCATCTCGCTCTCTCTCCAGTCAACAGTAAACACCATCTCCCTCTCTCTCCAGTCAACAGTAAACACCATCTCCCTCTCTCTCTCCAGTCAACAGTAAACACCATCTCCCTCTCTCTCCAGTCAACAGTAAACACCATCTCCCTCTCTCACCAGTCAACAGTAAACACCATCTCCCTCTCTCTCCAGTCAACAGTAAACACCATCTCCCTCTGTCACGTCTCCTCCCGTTCCTTCCCTCCGGCGCTCTGATTCGCCGGTCTACTGAGCCACCGGTCTGAGCGCACCACCTCGGCAACACAGGAATGGAAACCCAACGCACCCTAATCACCTCCAGCGCACCTGCACCTCATCATCTCATCACCACCCCTATATAGCCCTGGACTGTTCTGGATGATGTTGTGTGTGATTGTTTAGCTTCCTGTCATTTACTCCATCTTTGTTATTTATCTTCCTCATTATTTCAGTAAACCTTGACCTTGTTAATTCCTGCGTCTGAGTCCTGCCTCTTCGTATACTCAGCACTTGTCACACCATCTCCCTCTCTCTCCAGTCAACAGTAAACACCATCTCCCTCTCTCTCCAGTCAACAGTAAACACCATCTCCCTCTCTCTCCAGTCAACAGTAAACACCATCTCCCTCTCTCTCCAGTCAACAGTAAACACCATATCCCTCTCTCTCCAGTCAACAGTAAACACCATCTCCCTCTCTCTCCAGTCAACAGTCAACAGTAAACACCATCTCCCTCTCTCTCCAGTCAACAGTAAACACCATCTCCCTCTCTCTCCAGTCAACAGTCAACAGTAAACACCATCTCCCTTATCTCTCCAGTCAACAGTAAACACCATCTCCATCTCTCTCCAGTCAACAGTCAACAGTAAACACCATCTCGCTCTCTCTCCAGTCAACAGTTAACACCATCTCCCTCTCTCTCCAGTCAACAGTAAACACCATCTCCCTCTCTCGCCAGTCAACAGTAAACACCATCTCCCTCTCTCTCCAGTCAATAGTAAACACCATCTCCCTCTCTCTCCAGTCAACAGTCAACAGTAAACACCATCTCCCTTATCTCTCCAGTCAACAGTAAACACCATCTCCGTCTCTCTCCAGTCAACAGTCAACAGTAAACACCATCTCCCTCTCTCTCCAGTCAACACCATCTCCCTCTCTCTCCAGTCAACAGTAAACACTATCTCCCTCTCTCTCCAGTCAACAGTAAACACCATCTCCCTCTCTCACCAGTAAACACCATCTCCCACTCTTTCAAGTCAACAGTAAACACCATCTCCCTCTCTCTCCAGTCAACAGTAAACACCATCTCCCTCTCTCTCCAGTCAACAGTAAACACCATCTCCCTCTCTCTCCAGTCAACAGTAAACACTATCTCCCTCTCTCACCAGTAAACACCATCTCCCACTCTCTCAAGTCAACAGTAAAGACCATCTCCCTCTCTCTCCAGTCAATAGTAAACCCCCAGGGTTTTCCTTAAATCACTCTCTTTGCTACGTAGCTAGCTAGCTAGCTACTTTTTAACTTGTTACAGCCCAGATGTATTACTGCAATCTGTCACTGCTCTGACACAAGACATTCAGGATGTGTTTTTGCTGACGTTTTAGAGACATACAGTATGCTGCACTGCAGTCGTAAAAACCTTGCAGATGCTTGGATGGCAAGATGCTGTGGCGATTAATATCAAATCAGTCATTTGATTGATTCAGATCCCCTTGTGGGGAAAGTAGTAAAAGGACTCAGCATTGCGTTTCTTTTATGTTTTCAGTTTAACACCATTTTGCATTGAAGAATGTTAACTTTGCACCGAGGGAGAAAATGTGTCCTAAGCCTCCAAAATCACAGGGAATAGACATTCCAGTACAACAATTCACCTCCCAGCATACATCTTATGTTTGCCACTTGGACCACAGATAAGAAGTTAATGAGTTTCAAATTTTTCTGAAGTCTAACAGAAACAAAAATTTGTCACCAAACTTTCCTGTAAAGAAACAGTGGGACCCAGAGAGCCAGGCAGTATGTATTCCATGGTTATGGAGCTTGGGATGCCCCAAGGCTTAGTTTGGTTACCATGTATAATTCATCTCTTATAAAAGCAGAAAAGCTATTGTTTGAAATATGACTGGAAACATTACTTTTGACAGAATAATTAAAGATAAAAAAGGTCAACAGAGACTGTGCTGTAATGATATTCAAAATAAATTAACTATGCAAAGTGTTGAATACATATGAGCATGGTTGGCTGTGGATGGTTGGTGTTGAATACATAAGAGTAATGGTTGGCTGTGGATGGTTGGTGTTGAATACATAAGAGCAATGGTTGGCTGTGGATGGTTGGTGTTGAATACATAAGCTGTTATAACTAATGTTTCTAGTATGGACGTGACAGAATAAAGAAACTCCTTCTAAAGTTATAACTAATTGTGATGAGGTGGTGTTAAAGGAGTCAGGCGCAGGAGGGTAAATCACAGAATAACAGGCTTTAATCCGCAAAATACAGGTTTACGCAGAAATGCGTCAAACACACTCCAGGGCACAAAACAGGCGCACTGGAAAATACAAGACACACAGGAAAAATACTCCCGTCGATACCAAATACAAGAGCTCCACAGAGCTACTAACCTCCACAACAAACAATCACCCACAAGGACAAGGGGGGCAGAGGGAACACTTATACATGGACTAATGAGGGGATAAGAACCAGGTGTGTGTGATTGACAAGACAATTGATATGATGATTGGGGCGGCAGTGGTTAGTACTCCGGTGACGACGAACGCCGAAGCCTGCCCGAACACGGAGGGGAGGCAGCCTCGGCAGAAGTCGTGACACTAATGTTTCTAGCATGGAGGTGACAGAATAAAGAAACTCCTTCTAATGTTATGACTAATTTTAGAACTAACATTAGAAAGAGTTTCTTTATTCTGTCATGCAAACGCCATCAATGACATTAGCATAGGAACATTAGCTGGCAGTGTGTGTGTATTTCCATGGAGCCTATTAGTCAAATGCAATCCATATGGCTAACAACAGGAACAACATGTCTACCAGCACACGTATTATTCTCTGTTGGCTGTTTATTCTGTTTCTGTTGGCTAACAAAATCAACAACAACAACAGCAACAACAACAACCGCAACAACAGCAACAACAACAACAGCAACCGCAACAGCAGCAGCAACAACAACAACAACAACAACAGCAACCGCAAAAGCAGCAGCAACAGCAACAACAACAACAACAACAACCGCAACAGCAGCAGCAACAACAACAACAACAACAACAACCGCAACAGCAGCAGCAGCAACAACAACAACAACAACAACAGCAACCGCAACAGCAGCAGCAACAACAACAACAACAACCGCAACAGCAGCAGCAACAACAACAACAACCACAACCACAACCACAACAACAACCGCAACAGCAGCAGCAACAACAACAACAACAACAGCAACAACAGCAACAACAACAACAACAACAACAACAACCGCTACAGCAGCAGCAACAACAACAACAACAACAACAACCGCTACAGCAGCAGAAACAACAACAACAACAACAACCGCAGCAGCAGCAGCAACAACAACAACAACAGCAACCGCAACAGCAGCAGCAACAACAACAACAACCACAACCACAACAACAACAACAACCGCAACAGCAGCAGCAGCAACAGCAACAACAACAACAACAACAACAGCAACAACAACAACAACAACAACAACAACCGCTACAGCAGCAGCAACAACAACAACAACAACAACAACCGCAGCAGCAGCAGCAACAACAACAACAACAACCACAACAGCAGCAGCAACAACAACAACAACAACAGCAACCGCAACAGCAGCAGCAACAACAACCGCAACAGCAGCAGCAACAACAACAACAACAACAGCAACCGCAACAGCAGCAGCAACAACAACCGCAACAGCAGCAGCAACAACAACAACAACAGCAACCGCAACCACAACAACCGCAGCAACAACAACATCAGCAACAGCAACAATTTCTAAACGTACTTGTTATCAACCCTCTCTGAGTGGCCCTGAATTTATGAGAGGGTATTTTAGCCTGACCTATCTCTGCCAGCCCAGCTGAGACCAATGCATCCAGATCGGGGGATACGTCTCAAATGGCACCCTAATCCCTAATCAGTGCACTACTTTCAACCAAGGGCCCTCTGCTCAAAAGTAGTTCACTAAATAGGGAATAATGTTCCATTTGGGATGCAACCCAGCTTCAAGTGTCTGTTTGGCCAACACACATCAGGGAGGTCATCTGGGAGACTCAGGACCCAGACTTGTGTATAAATAACTCAGCAGGGTTTTAGTCATTTAGCAGACGCTCTTATCCAGAGCGACTTACAGTTAGTGAGTGCATACATATATATTTTTTTTCATACTGGCCCCCCGTGGGAATTGAACCCGCAACCCTGGCGTTGCAAACGTCATGCTCTACCAACTGAGCTACAAGGGACTAGTACCACGTCAAAGATGAATGCTACCATCCATAATAGACGTTCTCTGCGGGAGTCGTAACGAGATATTTCCTGCATCCTAAATGGTGCCCTGTTCCCTTTATAGTGCACTAGATACAGGCCTCCTGTAGCTCAGTTGGTAGAGCATGGCGCTTGCAACGCCAGGGTTGTGGGTTCGATTCCCACGGGGGGCCAGTATGAAAAATGCATGCACTCACTAACTAAGTCGCTCTGGATAAGAGCGTCTGCTAAATATGACTAAAATGTAAATGTAGGTACAGAATAGGGTGACATTTGAGACGCAACACACACATAGTCCATGGCAGTTGTAAGGGGATATGATATATTGTCACAGGAAGGGGACGGTTTTCCCCAGAACCTCATGCGCCATCAAGGTATTAGCCATTAAGCCATGTCAAATGTAGCATTCATGAAAACCTGTGGATGGCTACGTCTGAAATACCACACTATTCCCTTTATAGTGCACTACTTTTGATAAGGGTCCATAGGAATCTGGTTAAAAGTAGTGCACTGTGTAGGGGATGGGGTGGCATATGGGACGCACCCAATGTTTCTGACTCCCTGAGTAGTGGAATGACGGCACCAAAATAATCTTTAACTGTCAAGACAGCTTGTCAAACCCGGAGATTAATTCAAGCATGGTGAGTGTCATGGAGTTCTTCAGAAAAATCTCGATAAAGAGGACATAACTTCAATCATCTCGTAAATCCTGGGCGACTGAGTGAGAGCGATTGATAATAAGGCATAAATAAAATAAAATGTAAAAATGATGACGTCCATGGAATAGTTTGTAAGATAGTTAAACGATGTGCCGTAGTGTTGCTTTATGGATATCATGATGCCCAATAGGAACTTTGTTTATCTTAAGTCTTGGAGGGGTTTTGGTGTTTGACCATCACTTCCTCCATTACATGCCGAGCATGTTTCCATTCTTTAAAAATGTATTTAGTTTTGCCCCGATCATAAGAATCCCAACCTTCTCTGGTGGGTAGTGTGGCGCAGTGGTCTAAGGCACTGCATCGCAGTGCTAACTGTGCCACTAGAGATCCTGGTTCGAATCCAGGCTCTGTCGCAGCCGGCCGCGACCGGGAGACTCATGGGCGGCGCACAATTGGCCCAGCGTCGTCCAGGGTAGGGGAGGGAATGGCCGGAAGGGATGTAGCTCAGTTGATAGAGCATGGCGTTTGCAACGCCAGGGTTGTGGGTTTGATTCCCACGGGGGGCCGGTATAAAAAAAATATATGTATTCACCAACTGTAAGTCGCTCTGGATAAGAGCGTCTGCTAAATGACTAAAATGTAATGTGAGGGGTGTCTGTTATATTAGGGACCAGCCCTGTTGTTCTCCGAGACATAGCCCCCCCTCTGCCTTTTTTTTTGTACAACCACACAGAAACACAACTCTGTTGTTACCATGGTTTCTGATAATGGTTTCTGGCCTCATCCTGATTGGCCAACTCTTCTCAAGTCGGTAATCTGCGGTCAGTTAGCCGATATCTCACAGTACTGTGGCTAGCCAGGGATAGACCTCTGTTTCTCCTGAGACGCGCCCTCCACCTCATTAGTTTGGGATAACCCTCTGTTTCTCCTGAGACGCGCCCTCCACCTCACAGTACTGTGGCTAGCCAGGGATAACCCTCTGTTTCTCCTGAGACGCGCCCTCCACCTCATTAGTTAGCCAGGGATAACCCTCTGTTTCTCCTGAGACGCGCCCTCCACCTCATTAGTTAGCCAGGGATAACCCTCAGTTTCTCCTGAGACACGCCCTCCACCTCACAGTACTGTGGCTAGCCAGGGATAACCCTCTGTTTCTCCTGAGACGCGCCCTCCACCTCACAGTACTGTGGATAGCCAGGGATAACCCTCTGTTTCTCCTGAGACGCGCCCTCCACCTCATTAGTTAGCCAGGGATAACCCTCTGTTTCTCCTGAGACGCGCCCTCCACCTCACAGTACTGTGGCTAGCCAGGGATAACCCTATGTTTCTCCTGAGACGCGCCCTCCACCTCACAGTACTGTGGCTAGCCAGGGATAACCCTCTGTTTCTCCTGAGACGCGCCCTCCACCTCACAGTACTGTGGCTAGCCAGGGATAACCCTCTGTTTCTCCTGAGACGCGCCCTCCACCTCACAGTACTGTGGCTAGCCAGGGATAACCCTATGTTTCTCCTGAGACGCGCCCTCCACCTCACAGTACTGTGGCTAGCCAGGGATAACCCTCTGTTTCTCCTGAGATGCGCCCTCCACCTCATTAGTTAGCCAGGGATAACCCTCTGTTTCTCCTGAGACGCGCCCTCCACCTCACAGTACTGTGGCTAGCCAGGGATAACCCTCTGTTTCTCCTGAGACGCGCCCTCCACCTCACAGTACTGTGGCTAGCCAGGGATAACCCTCTGTTTCTCCTGAGACGCGCCCTCCACCTCATTAGTTAGCCAGGGATAACCCTCTGTTTCTCCTGAGACGCGCCCTCCACCTCATTAGTTAGCCAGGGATAACCCTCTGTTTCTCCTGAGACGCGCCCTCCACCTCATTAGTTAGCCAGGGATAACCCTCTGTTTCTCCTGAGACGCGCCCCTCCACCTCACAGTACTGTGGCTAGCCAGGGATAACCCTCTGTTTCTCCTGAGACGCGCCCTCCACCTCACAGTACTGTGGCTAGCCAGGGATAACCCTCTGTTTCTCCTGAGACGCGCCCCTCCACCTCACAGTACTGTGGCTAGCCAGGGATAACCCTCTGTTTCTCCTGAGACGCGCCCTCCACCTCACAGTACTGTGGCTAGCCAGGGATAACCCTCTGTTTCTCCTGAGACGCGCCCTCCACCTCACAGTACTGTGGCTAGCCAGGGATAACCCTCTGTTTCTCCTGAGACGCGCCCTCCACCTCACAGTACTGTGGCTAGCCAGGGATAACCCTCTGTTTCTCCTGAGACGCGCCCTCCACCTCATTAGTTAGCCAGGGATAACCCTCTGTTTCTCCTGAGACGCGCCCTCCACCTCACAGTACTGTGGCTAGCCAGGGATAACCCTCTGTTTCTCCTGAGACGCGCCCTCCACCTCACAGTACTGTGGCTAGCCAGGGATAACCCTCTGTTTCTCCTGAGACGCGCCCTCCACCTCATTAGTTAGCCAGGGATAACCCTCTGTTTCTCCTGAGACGCGCCCTCCACCTCATTAGTTAGCCAGGGATAACCCTCTGTTTCTCCTGAGACGCGCCCTCCACCTCACAGTACTGTGGCTAGCCAGGGATAACCCTCTGTTTCTCCTGAGACGCGCCCTCCACCTCACAGTACTGTGGTTAGCCAGGGATAACCCTCTGTTTCTCCTGAGACGCGCCCTCCACCTCACAGTACTGTGGCTAGCCAGGGATAACCCTCTGTTTCTCCTGAGACGCGCCCTCCACCTCACAGTACTGTGGCTAGCCAGGGATAACCCTCTGTTTCTCCTGAGACGCGCCCTCCTTCTCATTAGTTATCCAGGGATAACCCTCTGTTTCTCCTGAGAAGCGCCCTCCACCTCACAGTACTGTGGCTAGCCAGGGATAACCCTCTGTTTCTCCTGAGACGCGCCCTCCACCTTATTAGTTAGCCAGGGACAACCCTCTGTTTCTCCTGAGACGCGCCCTCCACCTCATTAGTTAGCCAGGGATAACCCTCTGTTTCTCCTGAGACGCGCCCTCCACCTCACAGTACTGTGGCTAGCCAGGGATAACCCTCTGTTTCTCCTGAGACGCGCCCTCCACCTCACAGTACTGTGGCTAGCCAGGGATAACCCTCTGTTTCTCCTGAGACGCGCCCTCCACCTCATTAGTTAGCCAGGGATAACCCTCTGTTTCTCCTGAGACGCGCCCTCCACCTCACAGTACTGTGGCTAGCCAGGGATAACCCTCTGTTTCTCCTGAGACGCGCCCCTCCACCTCACAGTACTGTGGCTAGCCAGGGATAACCCTCTGTTTCTCCTGAGACGCGCCCTCCACCTCATTAGTTAGCCAGGGATAACCCTCTGTTTCTCCTGAGACGCGCCCTCCACCTCATTAGTTAGCCAGGGATAACCCTCTGTTTCTCCTGAGACGCGCCCTCCACCTCATTAGTTAGCCAGGGATAACCCTCTGTTTCTCCTGAGACGCGCCCTCCACCTCACAGTACTGTGGCTAGCCAGGGATAACCCTATGTTTCTCCTGAGACGCGCCCTCCACCTCACAGTACTGTGGCTAGCCAGGGATAACCCTCTGTTTCTCCTGAGACGCGCCCTCCATCTCATTAGTTAGCCAGGGATAACCCTCTGTTTCTCCTGAGACGCGCCCTCCACCTCACAGTACTGTGGCTAGCCAGGGATAACCCTATGTTTCTCCTGAGACGCGCCCTCCACCTCACAGTACTGTGGCTAGCCAGGGATAACCCTCTATTTCTTCTGAGACGCGCCCTCCATCTCATTAGTTAGCCAGGGATAACCCTCTGTTTCTCCTGAGACGCGCCCTCCACCTCACAGTACTGTGGCTAGCCAGGGATAACCCTCTGTTTCTCCTGAGACGTGCCCTCCACCTCACAGTACTGTGGCTAGCCAGGGATAACCCTCTGTTTCTCCTGAGACGCGCCCTCCACCTCATTAGTTAGCCAGGGATAACCCTCTGTTTCTCCTGAGACGCGCCCTCCACCTCATTAGTTAGCCAGGGATAACCCTCTGTTTCTCCTGAGACGCGCCCTCCACCTCATTAGTTAGCCAGGGATAACCCTCTGTTTCTCCTGAGACGCGCCCTCCACCTCACAGTACTGTGGCTAGCCAGGGATAACCCTCTGTTTCTCCTGAGACGCGCCCTCCACCTCACAGTACTGTGGCTAGCCAGGGATAACCCTCTGTTTCTCCTGAGACCGCGCCCTCCAC
>CM062500.1:80257860-80280360 GCA_031479575.1 Coregonus ussuriensis
CCCGGATCAAAGCAAGCCTCCCGCAGTTTAGCTGTTGTTGAAAATATATATTTTTATATTGTTCTAATTCAGACAAATTATGTGGCAGCATCAGAAGTTTGTTTGAGCGGTTGGATAGCCTAGTGAATGTCTGATCACAAAAAAATTTAACCAATCAACTTTTTCCACATTGTTACGTTACAGCATTTTTCTCAAATTGATTAAATAGTTTCCCCCCATCAATCTACGCACAATACCCCATAATGACAAAGCAAAAACAGATTTTTAGAATTTTTTCAAATTTATGAAAAATAAAAGAACTGAAATATTCATTTACATAAGTATTCAGACCTTTTACTCAGTACTTTGTTGAAGCACCTTTGGCAGCGATTACAGCCTCGAGTCTTCTTGGGTATGACGCTACAAGCTTGGCACACCTGTATTTGGGGAGTTTCTCCCATTCTTCTCTGCAGATCCTCTCAAGCTATGTCAGTTTGGATGAGGAGCGTCGCTGCACAGCTATTTTCAGGTCTCTCCAGAGATGTTCGATCTGGTTCAAGTCCGGGCTCTGGCTGGGCCACTCAAGGACATTCAGAGACTTGTCCCGAAGCCACTCCTGCGTTGTCTTGGCTGTGTGCTTAGGGTCGTTGTCCTGTTGGAAGGTGAACCTTCGCCCCAGTCTGAGCAGGTTTTCATCAAGGATATCTCTGTACCTTTGGGATGGTGCCAGGTTTCCTCCAGATGTGACGCTTGGCATTCAGGCCAAAGAGTTCAATCTTGGTTTCATCAGACCAGATAATCTTGTTTCTCATGGTCTGAGAGTCTTTAGGTGCCTTTTGGCAAACTCCAAGCGGGCTGTCATGTGCCTTTTACTGAGGAGTGCTTCCGTCTGGCCACTCTACCATGAAGGCCTGATTGGTGGAGTGCTGCAGAGATGGTTGTCCTTCTGGAAGGTTCTCCCATCTCCACAGAGGAACTCTAGAGCTCTGTCAGAGTGACCATCAGTTTCAAGGCCCTTCTCCCCCGATTGCTCAGATTGGCCGGGCGGCCAGCTCTAGGAAGAGTCTTGGTGGTTCAAAACTTCTTCCATTTAAGAATGATGGAGGCCACTGTGTTCTTGGGGACCTTCAATGCTGCAGACATTTTTTGGTACCCTTCCCCAGATCTGTGCCTCGACACAATCCTGTCTCAGAGCTCTACGGACAATTCCTTCGAACTCATGGCTTTGTTTTTGTTCTGACATGCACTGTCAACTGTGGGACCTTATATAGACAGGTGTGTGCCTTTCCAAATCATGTCCAATCAATTGAATTTACCACAGGTGGACTCCAATCAAGTTGTAGAAACATCTCAAGGATGATCAATGGAAACAGGATGCACCTGAGTTCATTTTCGAGTCTCATGGCAAAGGGTCTGAATACTTACTTTGCAAAAATTTCTAAAAACCTGTTTTCGCTTTGTCATTATGGGGTATTGTGTGTAGATTGATGAGGAAACACTATCATTTAATACATTTTAGAATAACGTAACAAAATGTGGAAAAAGTCAGGGGGTTTGAATACTTCTGAATGCACCGTATTACAAAATGATGTTGTGTAGAAATACACTTTAAACAAACACACAAAACAAACAGGAACTAACTTGTCAGGACGTCCTTTGCTACATACAAAAAAAACTTGGTCGATAGCACAAAAACATAATGGGAAAAAAGACACAAAACAAACACTTTGGAAAGTTCGACAAAGATCATCCTCGCATGAATATAAACTTGGTTCCCTGAAGGAAGGGGGACGAGACACAACACGGCGAGTGAATTAGTGTCAAATGAACCGACAGAAAAGGGAACAAACTCAGAAGATAGTCCTCTGCTGCATTTGTAACTTGCACAAAACCATTAAAACAAAGACACAAAACAACCATTTCAAGTTTGCATAAACATCCCTTTGCCCCTCACCTTTATACTCCAGATGGAAGCCTTTGTAGCTCACTGAGCCGTCGCTACGGAAGGCTAGGTGCATGAAGTTAGCGGAGCTCTCGATCTTCTCTGGAAGCTTGCTATCCTGGAAACTACCAATGAGATGACTGTTGCTGTCTGGTCCGTCGTAGATATACAGGAAGTCGTAGTTGGGCTCGATACTGAAACTGTAGAAAGAAAATAAAACAACTATTTCAGCAAATTAACAGGAAAATGATTATTTTCTCAAATTAACAAAAAAAAAAAGGTTATTTCAGCAAATTAACAATAAAAAGGTTATTACAGGAAATTAACAAGAAAACTGTTATTTCAGAAAAGCTTAAATGTGGGGACGTACTGAATTGGAGCTTTCTAACACTTGGCTACCTGCCAAACTATTCACGTTTTACTTTTAATAAACGTTTAATTAATCTCTGTGTTCAACAAATTTACCAACTTTTTAGTTTTGTCCTCACTCATCTTTTTTCGTTAAACTTTTTCACCCCGGACGTTTATCCCGAGACAGAAGAGTCATTTTCCTGTGCGTTTTAGCTGCCAACTTTACGTTATTTTCCTTTTTTCCATCGCAACTTTTTTCCCTTATTCAACTTTTTCACTCCGGACGCTTTATCTGGACATGGTTCATCAACATCTTCAACAGCCGAAGCTAAGTAGTAACATTAACATGATGTCTTCTAATTGCAGTCGCTGTACTCATAATATACAGGAGAATTCTCGCCTTACGGCGAGAATAGCTGTGCTACAAGCCCAGCTTCAGACGCAATCATTAGGCAAGAGTAATATCAGTGTAGGAAAGGAAGAAACAGCGTCTGTGCCACCAGCAAGTACAGACAGTAACGTTAGTATAAATCCCCCCGCACAGTCCCCGCAGCCGGACAACATTCTCATGGCTTCTGGAGGGAAATACTGTTGGAATGCTCAACCGGTGTCGCTCATTCAGCCGACAGAAACCTTCAACCGGTTTTCCCCATTATGTAGCGAGTCGGAGTCTGAGTCTGAGTCTTCTCTAGTCTCTACTCCTCCCGTTACGGGGTCTGAGACTCCGAAGGCTCCCACCATTAGCTCTGACAAATTGAAAACCCTAGTCATTGGCGACTCCATTACCCGCAGTATTAGACTTAAAACGAATCACCCAGCGATCATACACTGTTTACCAGGGGGCAGGGCTACCGACGTTAAGGCTAATCTAAAGATGGTGCTGGCTAAAGCTAAAACTGGCGAGTGTAGAGAGTATAGAGATATTGTTATCCACGTCGGCACCAACGATGTTAGGATGAAACAGTCAGAGGTCACCAAGTGCAACATAGCTTCAGCGTGTAAATCAGCTAGAAAGATGTGTCGGCATCGAGTAATTGTCTCTGGCCCCCTCCCAGTTAGGGGAAGTGACGAGCTCTACAGCAGAGTCTCAGCACTCAATCGCTGGTTGAAAACTGTTTTCTGCCCCTCCCAAAAGATAACATTTGTGGATAATTGGCCCTCTTTCTGGGACTCACCCACAAACAGGATCAAGCCTGACCTGCTGAGGAGTGACGGACTCCATCCTAGCTGGAGGGGTGCTCTCCTCTTATCTACCAACATAGATAGGGCTCTAACTCCTCTAGCCCCACAGTGAAATAGGGTGCAGGCCAGGCAGCAGGCTGTTAGCCAACCTGCCAGCTTAGTGGAGTCTGCCAATAGCATAGTCAGTGTAGTCAGCTCAGCCATACCCATTGAGACTGTGTCTGTGCCTCGACCTAGGTTGGGCAAAACTAAACATGGTGGTGTTCACCCTAGCAATCTTATTAGGATAAAGACCTCCTCCATTCCTGCCATTATTGAAAGAGATCGTGATACCTCACATCTCAAAATAGGGTTACTTAATGTTAGATCCCTCACTTCAAAGGCAGTCATAGTCAATGAACTAATCACTGATCATAATCTTGATGTGATTGGCCTGACTGAAACATGGCTTAAGCCTGATGAATTTGCTGTGTTAAATGAGGCCTCACCTCCTGGTTACACTAGTGACCATATTCCCCGTGCATCCCGCAAAGGCGGAGGTGTTGCTAACATTTACGATAGCAAATTTCAATTTACAAAAAAAAAAATGACGTTTTCATCTTTCGAGCTTCTAGTCATGAAATCTATGCAGCCTACTCAATCACTTTTTATAGCTACTGTTTACAGGCCTCCTGGGCCATATACAGCGTTCCTCTCTGAGTTTCCTGAATTCCTATCAGACCTTGTAGTCATAGCAGATCATATTCTAATTTTTGGTGATTTTAATATTCACATGGAGAAGTCCACAGACCCACTCCAAAAGTCTTTCGGAGCCATTATCGACTCAGTGGGTTTTGTCCAACATGTCTCTGGACCTACTCACTGCCACAGTCATACTCTGGACCTAGTTTTGTCCCATGGAATAAATGTTGTAGATCTTAATGTTTTTCCACAAAATCCTGGACTATCGGACCACCATTTTATTACGTTTGCAATCGCAACAAATAATCTGCTCAGACCCCAACCAAGGAGCATCAAAAGTCGTGCTATAAATTCTCAGACAACACAAAAATTCATTGATGCCCTTCCAGACTCCTTCTGCCTACCCAAGGACGTCAGAGGACAAAAATCAGTTAACCACTTAACTGAGGAACTCAATTTAACCTTGCGCAATACCCTAGATGCAGTTGCACCCCTAAAAACGAAAAACATTTGTCATAAGAAACTAGCTCCCTGGTATACAGAAAATACCCGAGCTTTGAAGCAAGCTTCCAGGAAATTGGAACGGAAATGGCGCCACACCAAACTGGAAGTCTTCCGACTAGCTTGGAAAGACAGTACCGTGCAGTACCGAAGAGCCCTCACTGCTGCTCGATCATCCTACTTTTCCAAATTAATCGAGGAAAATAAGAACAATCCAAAATTTCTTTTTGATACTGTTGCAAAGCTAACTAAAAAGCAGCATTCCCCAAGAGAGGATGGTTTTCACTTCAGCAGTGATAAATTCATGAACTTCTTTGAGGAAAAGATCATGACCATTAGAAAGCAAATTACGGACTCCTCTTTGAATCTGCGTATTCCTCCAGGGCTTAGCTGTCCTGGATCTGCACAGCTCTGCGAGGGCCTGGGATCGGGAGAGACACTTAAGTGTTTTAGTACTATATCTCTTGACACAATGATGAAAATAATCATGGCCTCTAAACCTTCAAGCTGCATACTGGATCCTATTCCTACTAAACTGCTGAAGGAGCTGCTTCCTGTGCTTGGCCCTCCTATGTTGAACATAATAAACAGCTCTCTATCCACCGGATGTGTACCAAACTCACTAAAAGTGGCAGTGATAAAGCCTCTCTTGAAAAAACCAAACCTTGACCCGGAAAATATAAAAAACTATCGGCCTATATCGAATCTTCCATTCCTCTCAAAAATTTTAGAAAAAGCTGTTGCGCAGCAACTCACTGCCTTTCTGAAGACAAACAATGTATACGAAATGCTTCAGTCTGGTTTTAGACCCCATCATAGCACTGAGACTGCACTTGTGAAGGTGGTAAATGACCTTTTAATGGCGTCAGACCGAGGCTCTGCATCTGTCCTCGTGCTACTAGACCTTAGTGCTGCCTTTGACACCATCGATCACCACATTCTTTTGGAGAGACTGGAAACCCAAATTGGTCTACACGGACAAGTTCTGGCCTGGTTTAGATCCTACCTGTCGGAAAGATATCAGTTTGTCTCTGTGAATGGTCTGTCCTCCGACAAATCAACTGTACATTTCGGTGTTCCTCAAGGTTCCGTTTTAGGACCACTATTGTTTTCACTATATATTTTACCTCTTGGGGATGTTATTCGAAAACATAATGTTAACTTTCACTGCTATGCGGATGACACACAGCTGTACATTTCAATGAAGCATGGTGAAGCCCCAAAATTGCCCTCGCTAGAAGCCTGTGTTTCAGACATAAGGAAGTGGATGGCTGAAAACTTTTTACTTTTAAACTCGGACAAAACAGAGATGCTTGTTCTAGGTCCCAAGAAACAAAGAGATCTTCTGTTAAATCTGACAATTCATCTTGATGGTTGTAAAGTCGTCTCAAATAAAACTGTGAAGGACCTAGGCGTTACTCTTGACCCTGATCTCTCTTTTGACGAACATATCAAGACTGTTTCAAGGACAGCTTTTTTCCATCTACGTAACATTGCAAAAATCAGAAATTTTCTGTCCAAAAATGATGCAGAAAAATTGATCCATGCATTTGTTACTTCTAGATTGGACTACTGCAATGCTCTATTTTCCGGCTACCCGGATAAAGCACTAAATAAACTTCAGTTAGTGCTAAATACGGCTGCTAGAATCCTGACTAGAACCAAGAAATTTGATCATATTACTCCAGTGCTAGCTTCCCTACACTGGCTTCCTGTTAAGGCAAGGGCTGATTTCAAGGTTTTACTGTTAACCTATAAAGCGTTACATGGGCTTGCTCCTACCTATCTTTCCGAGTTGGTCCTGCCGTACATACCAATACGTACGCTACGGTCACAAGACGCAGGCCTCCTAATTGTCCCTAGAATTTCTAAGCAAACAGCGGGAGGCAGGGCTTTCTCCTATAGATCTCCATTTTTATGGAACAGTCTGCCTACCCATGTGAGAGACGCAGACTCGGTCTCAACCTTTAAGTCTTTACTGAAGACTTATCTCTTCAGTAGGTCATATGATTGAGTGTAGTCTGGCCCAGGAGTGTGAAGGTGAACGGAAAGGCTGGAGCAACGAACAGCCCTTGCTGTCTCTGCCAGGCCGGTTCCCCTCTCCACTGGGGTTCTCTGCCTCTAACCCTGTTGCAGGGGCTGAGTCACTGGCTTGCTGGTGCTCTTTCATGCCGTCCCTGGGAGGGGTGCGTCACTTGAGTGGGTTGAGTTACTGACGTGATCTTCCTGTCTGGGTTGGCGCCCCCCCCCTTGGTTTGTGCTGTGGTGGAGACCTCTGTGGGCTATACTCGGCCTTGTCTCAGGATTGTAAGTTGGTGGTTGGGGATATCCCTCTAGTGGTGCGGGGGCTGTGCTTTGGCGGAGTGGGTGGGGTTATATCCTTCCTGTTTGGCCCTGTCCGGGGGTTTCTTCGGATGGGGCCACAGTGTCTCCGGACCGCTCCTGTCTCAGCCTCCAGTATTTATGCTGCAGTAGTTTATGTGTCGGGGGGCTGGGGTTAGTTGGTTATACCTGGAGTACTTCTCCTGTCTTATCCAGTGTCCTGTGTGAATTTAAGTATGCTCTCTCTAATTCTCTCGTTCTCTCTTTCTCTCTGAGAACCTGAGCCCTAGGACCATACGTCAGGACTACCGGGCATGATGACACCTTGCTGTCCCCAGTCCGCCTGGCCTTGCTGCTATTCCAGTTTCAACTGTTCTGCCTGCGGCTACGAAACCCCTACCTGTCCCAGACCTGCTGTTTTCAACTCTAAATGATCGGCTATGAAAAGCCAACTGAGAGACCTGAGCCCTAGGACCATACGTCGGGACTACCGGCCGTGGTGACTCCTTGCTGTCCCCAGTCCGCCTGGCCTTGCTGCTATTCCAGTTTAAACTGTTCTGCCTGCGGTTATGGAACCCCTACCTGTCCCAGACCTGCTGTTTTAAACTCTAATGATCGGCTATGAAAAGCCAACTGAGATTTATTCCTGATTATTATTTGACCATGCTTGTCACTTATGAACATTTTTGAACATCTTGGCATGGTTCTGTTATAATCTCCACCCGGCACAGCCAGAAGAGGACTGGCCACCCCTCATAGCCTGGTTCCTCTCTAGGTTTCTTCCTAGGTTTTGCCTTTCTAGGGAGTTTTTCCTAGCCACCGTGCTTCTACACCTGCATTACTAGCTGTTTGGGGTTTTAGGCTGGGTTTCTGTACAGCACTTCGAGATATTAGCTGATGTAAGAAGGGCTATATAAAATAAAATTGATTGATTGATTGACCTTGGGATTTAAATTGTTTTTATTTCAGCAGTGTTGAAACGAGTGACACACTGTACAAGAGCTTTCAATATACATTTGGGTTTTGAATTGAGAGTCTGAGAAGCATTACTAAGCCATTTCAGCTTCTTGTATCTCAGACACAGAGAGAAGGATGAACGGAATAACTCCCTGAAGAGCTCTGGAGAGAGAGAGAGAGAGAGAGAGAGAGAGAGAGAGAGAGAGAGAGAGAGAGAGAGAGATTGAATTGTTGTAACATCATGGAGGCAGAACTGCTCCCAAATGGCCCTGGCAATGTAGTGTGAGAGAGAGAGAGAGAGAGAGAGAGAGAGAGAGAGAGAGAGAGAGAGAGAGAGAGAGAGAGAGAGAGAGAGAGAGAGAGAGAGAGAGAGAGAGAGAGAGAGAGAGAGAGAGAGAGAGAGAGAGAGAGAGAGAGAGAGAGAGAGAGAGAGAGAGAGAGATTGAATTGTTGTAACATCTTGGAGGCAGAACTGCTCCCAAATGGCCCTGGCAATGTAGTGAGAGAGAGAGAGAGAGAGAGAGAGAGAGAGAGAGAGAGAGAGAGAGAGAGAGAGAGAGAGAGAGAGAGAGAGAGAGAGAGAGAGAGAGAGAGAGAGAGAGAGAGAGAGAGAGAGAGATTGAATTGTTGTAACATCATGGAGGCAGAACTGCTCCCAAATGGCCCTGGCAAATGTAGTGTGAGGCAGGCATTTCATATTGTTCTATTGATGTATATCAAATCACGTTTCTCACTGAGAGAAGTCTGTTGTTTCTAAAAATAATCAGTTTGGCTTATGACAAAAATTGTAATAGCTTTGGGATAATTAAATCTGTGTCCATTCAAGAACACACCAGTTTCAAATCATAACTTCTTCCTGTTCTTCAGTGTTCCGTGAGGTTGTGTGCATTTCCTGTTTACTCAGTGTCTAGCAGAACAAACCAAATGGAAATGATGCTGTATATCTTACCCCTTTTTGCCCCCAATTTCTAGTTACAGTCCCATTGCTGCAACTCCCATAGGGACTCGGGAGAGGCGAAGGTCGAGAGCCATGCGTCCTCCGAAACACGACCCCGCCAAGCCGCACTGCTTCTTGACACACTGCTCGCTTAACCTGGAAGCCAGCCGCACCAATGTGTCGGAGGAAACACCGTCCAGCTGGCGACCGTGTAAGCGTGCAAGCGTGCATACGCCCGGCCCACCACAAGGAGTCGCTAGAGCGATGGGACAAGGACATCCCAACCAGCCAAACCCTCCCCTAACCCGGAGGACGCTGGGCCAATTGTGCGCCGCCTCATGGGTGTCCCGGTCACGGCCAGCTGTGACACAGCCTTGGATCGAACCCAGGTCTGTAGTGACTCCTCAAGGACTGCAGTGCCTTAGACCGCTGCGCCACTCGGGAGGCCCTGGAACCCAAAATAATTCTACCTGGAACCAGAAAGGGTTCTCCTATGGGGACAGCTGAAGAACCCTTTTGGAACCTTTTTCTCTAAGAGCGTAGCTAAATGCCCTTATATAAATACCAATTGATGCCCCAGCTAAAAACAAAGAACCCACATCTCAAACAAACAAATAGCCCAAACACACACACACACACACACAGACACACACAGACACACACAGTAAACTATCAGCATAAAGATAAATAGGAAACTTAAAGACCTTTTCCCAAACTATGATAAAGACCTTTTCACAAACTATGATAAAGACCTTTTCCCAAACTATGATAAAGACCTTTTCACAAACTATGATAAAGACCTTTTCACAAACTATGATAAAGACCTTTTTAAAAGAATAGTTTTCAGAAAGCGGTTTACAATAACGCCGCCCAGAGCACCAATAGAAAGAGCAAGCATCAGCACAGATGAAAGGAAGAAACCTTGAGGGGAACCAGACTCAGATACCAGTAAGGGAGGAACACCACACCACAGAACATCCGCTGTCAATTTCAGTTTATTTACTGACGATTCTACGTGTTGAAACACCACAGTTCATCAACACCCAGCAGGCGATCTCTAACACACCGCAGTTGTCGTAGAAACATTTGACTAGATAATCAACTCAAAAATATCTCTCAAGACATCAGAGCCTGTGAATTCAAGAATTAGACTTTATTGCAAAACAAAAAGCCGAGCAGTTCCATGAAACGGCTGTCTCTCTTTGGCTTAGAGCTCCCTTTTATACACATACACAAATGCACAAACATACTTCCATGGCATATTCAGTTACCCCCTTATGGCAAATTCCTAACTTATTTTAGTTCTGCACCACCCTTCTTTTTCAACATCCAGCTGTCACACAATGTCCACTCCAAAAGGTCATGAATGCTTTTTTCTATATGAAGCCTCTCATTCTATCATTCTATTGGCTGCGTGGCTTAGGCCCCTTCTTAAAAAAGAACTACAGTAATGCATACCATGTGTCTATAACAAGCCCATGGCCACAGTTTGGAAGGCCCTGCGACAGAGCACATACATTCATTTAAACATAATCATGTTTATTACTAATATTATTATTTTACCTTTGACCTCTCCCTACTTTTGCCTTAATGATACATAAAATAATACCATACAGTCACCCTCTGCTTTCAGACGTTCGTCTTTCTAGGTGTGTTTCAGTTCAGTAGCTTACCTGAACGGAATCATTCATTCATTCCTTACCTGATAAAAGCCAGGGATATGACGTAGTCTGAGTGGACAGCGATCAGCCAATCACAGTCCTTGCTGTGAGGGTAAGGGAGGGGGAAGTTGGGGGAGAGGATGAATCCTGATGATCCTGTTACGTTGCCCCCACAGGGAGCTGCAGAAACACACACACATAACCACTGTGTTCTAAATATACAGTACCACTGTGTTCTAAATACACAGTACCACTGTGTTCTAAATACACAGTACCACTGTGTTCTAAATATACAGTACCACTGTGTTCTAAATACACAGTACCACTGTGTTCTAAATACACAGTACCACTGTGTTCTAAATACACAGTACCACTGTGTTCTAAATACGCAGTACCACTGTGTTCTAAATACGCAGTACCACTGTGTTCTAAATACGCAGTACCACTGTGTTCTAAATACGCAGTACCACTGTGTTCTAAATACGCAGTACCACTGTGTTCTAAATACGCAGTACCACTGTGTTCTAAATACGCAGTACCACTGTGTTCTAAATACACAGTACCACTGTGTTCTAAATACACAGTACCACTGTGTTCTAAATACACAGTACCACTGTGTTCTAAATACACAGTACCACTGTGTTCTAAATACACAGTACCACTGTGTTCTAAATACACAGTACCACTGTGTTCTAAATACACAGTACCACTGTGTTCTAAATATACAGTACCACTGTGTTCTAAATATACAGTACCACTGTGTTCTAAATACACAGTACAACCCTATGCAGCGGTTTTAATATGTCTCGCTCATGGTGCTGTTGATCCCATGAATCATACCGGTGGTTTATAGACAGAATGACAGAACTAGAAAATATCCCTAGTAGCGTTTCATTTCTAGGTGTCACCAATGAAGTTAGGAGGACAGACTAACCCGTTATATTCCTAGTATAGTTTCATTAATGCAGCTAGGAGGGCAGAATAACCACAGTTATATTCCTAGTAGCATTAGATTTTTTATTTGATTTATCCTTTACTTATCCAGGAAGTTCCATTGAGGACAGAAGACCTCTTTTACAAGGAAGACATGGCATTTAATGCCTCACTGATTCCGCCTGAGTACAGAATAACTATAGTTGTAACATAAAACAGAATAACCATAGTTAAATTCCTAGGAGCCTGTCTTTTGAGGAGCCTGTGATTTCAATAGGCAGCAGCAGCCTCTACTGTGCTAGTGATGGCTATTTAACGGTCTGATGGCCTTGAGACAGAAGCTGTTTTTCATTCTCTCGGTCCCAGCTTTGATGCACCTGTACTGACCTCGCCTTCTGGATGATAGTGGGGTGAACAGGCAGTGGCTCGGGTGGTTGATGTCCTTGATGATCTTTTTGGCCTTCCTGTGACATCGGGTGCTGTAGGTGTCTTGGAGGGCGGGTAGTTTGCTCCTGGTAATGCGTTCGGCAGACCGCACCGCCCTCTGGAGAGCCCTGCGGTTGCGGGCGGTGCAGTTGCCGTACCAGGCGGTGATACAGCCCGACTGGATGCTCTCAATTGTGCATCTGTAAAAGTTTGTGAGGGTTTTAGGTGCCATGCCAAATTTCTTTAGCCTCCTGAGGTTGAAGTGGCTCTGTTGCGCATTCTTCACCACACTGTCTGCGTGGGTGGACCATTTCAGTTTGTCAGTGATGTGTACGCCAAGGAACTTGAAGCTTTCCACCTTCTCCACTGCGGTCCTGTCAATGTGGATAGGGGGGTGCACCCTCTGCTGTTTCCTGAAGTCCACGATCATCTCCTTTGTTTTGTTGACGTTGAGTGAGAGGTTATTTTCCTGGCACCACACTACCAGAGCCCTCACCTCCTCCCTGTAGGTGGCCTCGTCATTGTTGGTAATCAAGCCTACTACTGTTGTGTCGTCTGCAAACTTGATGATTGAGTTGGAGGCGTGCTTGGCCATGCAGTCATGGGTGAACAGGGAGTACAGGAGGGGGCTGAGCACGCACCCTTGTGGGGCCCCAGTGTTGAGGATCAGCGAAGTGGAGATGTTGTTTCCTACCTTCACCACCTGGGGGCGGCCCGTCAGGAAGTCCAGGACCCAGTTGCACAGGGTGGGGTTCAGACCCAGGGCCTCGAGCTTAATGATGAGCTTGGAGGGTACTATGGTGTTGAATGCTGAGCTATAGTCAATGAACATCATTCTTACATAGGTATTCCTCTTGTCCAGATGGGATAGGGCAGTGTGCAGTGTGATGCCGATTGCATCGTCTGTGGATCTATTGGGGCGGTAAGCAAATTGAAGTGGGTCTAGGGTGACAGGTAAGGTAGAGGTGATATGATCCTTGACTAGTCTCTCAAAGCACTTCATGATGACAGAGGTGAGTGCTACAGGGTGATTTAGTTCAGTTACCTTTGCTTTATTGGGTACAGGAACAATGGTGGCCATCTTGAAGCATGTGGGAACAGCAGACTGGGAAAGGGAGAGATTGAATATGTCCGTAAACACACCAGCCAGCTGGTCTGCGCATGCTCTGAGGACGCGGCTAGGGATGCCGTCTGGGCCGTCAGCCTTGCGGGGGTTAACATGCTTAAATGTCTTAATCACGTCGGCCACGGAGAAGGAGAGGCCACAGTCCTTGGTAGTGGGCCTCGTCAGTGGCACTGTGTTATCCTCAAAGCGGGCGAACACAGTGTTTAGCTTGTCTGGAAGCAAGACGTCGGTGTCGGCGATGTGGCTGGTTTTCTTTTTGTAGTCCGTGATTGTCTGTAGACCTTGCCAGATACGTCTTGTGTCTGAGCCGTTGAATTGCGACTCCACTTTGTCTCTATACTGATGTTTTGCCAGTTTAATTGCCTTGCGGAGTGAGTAGCTACACTGTTCGTATTCTGCCATATTCCCTGTCACCTTGCCATGGTTAAATGCAGTGGTTCGCGCTTTCAGTTTTGCGCGAATGGTGCCATCTATCCACGGTTTCTGGTTAGGGTAGGTTTTAATAGTCACAGTCGGCACAACATCACCTCCTGATAAACTCAGTCACCGTTTCAGTGTATTCGTCTAAATTATTTTTCGCAAGCTACCCGGAACATATCCCAGTCCGCGTGATCAAAACAATCTTGAAGCATGGATTCCAATTGGAAGGTTATCCCATCTCCACAGAGGAACTGGAGCTCTGTCAGAGTGACCATCGGGTTCCTGGACACCTCCCTGAGCAAGGCCCTTCTCCACCGATTGCTCAGTTTGGACGGGCGGCCAGCTCTAGGAAGAGTCTTGGTTGTTCTAAACTTCTTCCATTTAAGAATGATTTAGACCACTGTGTTCTTGGGGACCTTCAATGCTGCAGAAATGTTTTGGTACCCTTCCCCAGATCTGTGCCTCGACACAATCCTGTCTCGGAGCTCTACGGACAATTCCTTCGACCTCATGGCTTGGTTTTTGCTCTGACATGCACTGTCAACTGTGGGACCTTATATAGACAGGTGTATGACTTTCCAAATCATGTCCAATCAATTGAATTTACCACAGGTGGATTCCAATCAAGTTGTAGAAACATCTCAAGGATTATCAATCGAAACAGGATGCACCTGAGCTCAATTTCGAGTCTCATAGCAAAGGGTCTGAATACTTATGCAAATACGTATTTTATTTTTTTATTTTATATGCAGACATTTCTAAAACCTGTTTTTGCTTTGTCATTATGGGTATTATGTGTAGATTGATGAGGATTTTTATTTATTTAGAACAAGGCTGTAACGTACCAAAATGTGGAAAAAGTGAAGGGGTCTGCATACTTTCCAAATGCACTGTATTTCATGTAAAGCCTCAACAATACAGCTGGGAGGGCTGATTAACTAGTTATATTGCATTTTTAAGCCTCACCAATACAGCTGGGAGGGCTGATTAACTAGTTATATTTAATGTAAAGCCTCACCAATGCAGCTGGGAGGGCTGGGCAGCCAATAGTATCTGTTGTCCACCTGGATGCAGGTGATCTTGCTCTCTCCCTGCAGCTCGTATCCTGGATCACAGGAGAAGTTCACCGTATCACCTGGTTCTCTCCCCTCTCCGTTACGACTGCCATTCATAGGCATGCCTGGATCTCTGCAGGCTGTCGCCACCGAACCTGGAGACACACAGCAGACATGACATTAAACAACAGCTGAAGGACACACAGCGGATATGACATTAAACAACAGCTGAAGGACACACAGCGGATATGACATTAAACAACAGCTGAAGGACACACAGCGGATATGACATTAAACAACAGCTGAAGGACACACAGCAGACATGACATTAAACAACAGCTGAAGGACACACAGCGGATATGACTTTATGGCCTCTCTGAGTCTGACTTAGATACAGCTGGAGAATCATGACTGAGTCTGACTTAGATACAGCTGGAGAATCATGATTGATTCTGACTTAGATACAGCTGGAGAATCATGACTGATTCTGACTTAGATACAGCTGGAGAATCATGACTGAGTCTGACTTAGATACAGCTGGAGAATCATGACTGAGTCTGACTTAGATACAGCTGGAGAATCATGATTGATTCTCAAGCTCAACTGGTCACAGCTGTAGAAAGATCTCTAGAAACCTGATCGTCCATGGCTTTGAACTTGAGTTCACACTTTATTTGGATAGTCTGGATAGTCCATCTGTAGATGCTCTAGAGATGGTCATACTATCAACACACTATCTGTTGATAAGCAACTGCTTGCTTAGATCGTGGTTACGGTTAGGGTTAGGATAAGGCCTAGAGTAAGGGTTAAAGGTAGGGTTAGTGTAAGAGTTAAGTTTAGGGTTAGGATAAGGGTTAAAGTTAGGGTTAGGGTTAGGGATAGTAGATCATTATTTGAAATGTCACTGATAGTCTGTAAATAGTCTGTAGAGCATCTACAGATGCATTATCCAAATAGTGTTAACGTACTTGATCTTTTCTACCGTACTTCACAATTATATAAGGTTGAGAGAACTACTTCAGTTTTAAGTGAGAATGATTCAGATTGTTTCAGCATTTGATAGCTTTCTACTTCACAATTTATAAAAACATTGAGAGAACTGGAGAATGGAAAAACTACAACATGCTGCCTGTCCTCTCTTGTTGAAAGACTCACTTGAGAAGAAAATTGTTAAAGCATTCATTAGCTTCCCAGTTCATATGAGACCCAATTATTACAGAGTTGAAGGTAAATGGAATAAATAAATGCTGTTCTTTCTTTGACAGGTATTTTCTTGGTGAAGCACTCACTTGAGAAGTCGATTGCGAAGCCAGACTTGGTGATGTAAAAGTCAGTCTCGAACTGAACGGTGACGACGTCGAGGGTGCTGTGTATCCCCTCGGGGAGCAGGGAGCCAGACACCTCCCTCAGAGACATCTCATTTTCTGGTGGTCCGTCCCAAACCTTCAGGATGTCGTGAGATGCCTCTGTGTCAAACGCCAGAAACTGGAGGCTAGGGAGGATGGATTTAAATCGGAATTAAACAAAACACATTTTGGCCCAAGACAACACCAATTTCAAATCATAACTTCTTCAAATTCTATCTGTTGTGTGCATTTTCTGTTGACTCTATCGGCAATGTCTGGCAAGACAAACCGTCTGAAAATTCTGCTGTAGTTATACAGTGAGGGAAAAAAGTATTTGATCCCCTGCTGATTTTGTACGTTTGCCCACTGACAAAGACATGATCAGTCTATAATTTTAATGGTAGGTTTATTTGAACAGTGAGAGGCAGAATAACAACAAAAAAATCCAGAAAAACGCATGTCAAAAATGTTATAAATTGATTTGCATTTTAATGAGGGAAATAAGTATTTGACCCCTCTGCAAAACATGACTTAGTACTTGGTGGCAAAACCCTTGTTGACAATCACAGAGGTCAGACGTTTCTTGTAGTTGGCCACCAGGTTTGCACACATCTCAGGAGGGATTTTGTCCCACTCCTCTTTGCAGATCTTCTCCAAGTCATCAAGGTTTCGAGGATGACGTTTGGCAACTCGAACCTTCAGCTCCCTCCACAGATTTCTATGGGATTAAGGTCTGGAGACTGGCTAGGCCACTCCAGGACCTTAATGGGCTTCTTCTTGAGCCACTCCTTTGTTGCCTTGGCCGTGAGTTTTGGGTCATTGTCATGCTGGAATACCCACCCACGACCCATTTTCAATATCCTGGCTGAGGGAAGGTTCTCACTCAAGATTTGATGGTACATGGCCCCGTCCATTGTCCCTTTGATGCGGTGAAGTTGTCCTGTCCCCATAGCAGAAAAACACCCCCAAAGCATAATGTTTCCACCCCCATATTTGACGGTGGGGATGGTGTTCTTGGGGTCATAGGCAGCATTCCTCCTCCTCCAAACACGGCGAGTTGAGTTGATGCCAAAGAGCTCGATTTTGGTCTAATCTGACCACAACGCTTTTACCCAGTTCTCCTCTGAATCATTCAGATGTTCATTGGCAAACTTCAGATGGGCATGTATATGTGCTTTCTTGAGCAGGGGGACCTTGCGGGCACTGCAGGATTTCAGTCCTTCACGGCGTAGTGTGTTACCAATTGTTTTCTTGGTGACTATGGTCCCAGTTGCCTTGAGATCATTGACAAGATCCTCCCGTGTAGTTCTGGGCTGATTCCTCACCGTTCTCATGATCATTGCAACTCCACGAGGTGAGATCTTGCATGGAGCCCCAGGCGATTGACAGTTCTTTTGTGTTTCTTCCATTTGCGAATAATCGCACCAACTGTTGTCACCTTCTCACCAAGCTGATTGGCGATGGTCTTGTAGCCCATTCCAGCCTTGTGTAGGTCTACAATCTTGTCCCTGACATCCTTGGAGAGCTCTTTGGTCTTGGCCATGGTGGAGAGTTTGGAATCTGATTGATTGATTGCTTCTGTGGACAGGTGTCTTTTATACAGGTAACAAGCTGAGATTAGGAGCACTCCCTTTAAGAGTGTGATCCTAATCTCAGCTCGTTACCTGTATAAAAGACACCTGGAAGCCAGAAATCTTTCTGATTGAGAGGGGAGTCAAATAATTATTTCCCTAATTAAAATGCAAATCAATTTATAACATTTTTGACATGCGTTTTTCTGGATTTTTTTGTTGTTATTCTGTCTCTCACTGTTGAAATAAACCTACCATTAAAATTATAGACTGATCATTTCTTTGTCAGTGGGCAAATGTACAAAATCAGCAGGGGATCAAATACTTTTTTCCCTCACTGTATTCACATCCTCCGTTTGATTGGCTCCAGGATCTGGAGGGCTAGCTGGGATCCGATTGGACAAACCAACTCCACAGTCAGGCAGTCACCAAAATGATTAGAGAAACTACAGAACCTCCACAGGCAGTCACGAACGGTGTATTTTTTCATCTTAATTACATGGTTCTAACTAAGTTAATCTTTGTACAAGATCTGGAAATGCAGAAGGCTACGTTTTGGAATGCACTAGGTACCAGAAAAGGATGCCCCATTTTTCCATTTGCGTTTTAATTTCCATGGTGAAAAGGTAGATGAGTAACGGGTTTTCCGTTAGCAAAATGTGGCTTCGGACAACGTGACTGGGAAGATTTTAATTTACCGGCCATTTGAGAAAATTACCTGACCGATATGCACTGGGTGCGTAACCCATTAGGGTGTCCACCCACAGTGCTCAGAATGACAGAAATCACATTTCGATTATGGTAATTAATCTTAAATAGCCAATAAAACGGCATTTTCAAACATTTGCCAAAAATGCAATTTGCGGGAAAACACCATTCTAAACAACGCACCTGATGTGAGCAGTTTAAAATGTGACAGAGATGAAAATCTCAGTTAGAAACGTAGAAAGAGGGGGAATCTAAAGATGCAACAATTAGAATGGGTTGCTAATATGACTGGGATTGTGCCTTTGGCTCCTGGACAATGAAATAAAGTTTATATGAAAACCAATAGAACAGGAGAAAAACGCTGGTTTCAATGGCATATGAGGGAAATCTTCATAAAATAACTGCTTCCACGTGTCTATGGTCGGATATTGCCTAGGCTACCATGAAGCAAGGCAAGACATGACTCATAAAATGAAGTAAAACATGCAGGTTTCAAACAATTAAGCGTATGTTTTCAAAATCCTGCCTCCAGCTCACATTGCAAAGTGGTGGGTGACTCGCTGATGGCATGCCTAGCGTTGCCTGCGCACCTATTGGCAAATGGGAGGCGTGCTTCAAATTACCAGTTGAGAAACAAAAATAGTAGATATCTTTAATTGTGGCCGTCAAAAACTGTTCTTAACAAGCGACTGCATTTAGAATCGTTGCTCAATGACTGGGTTTAAAAAAGCACGTTTCACTCCAGCAGCGAGGAGCTGCAGGACCTGGAGCTGTCTGACGAGTGATATTCCGCTCAGAATAGTCTCTGTGTGCTCTGTGTGTGTGTGATAAATAAGATACATGACGACTAACGAAAATACACACGACCCAATTTATTTCCACAAAATGTTGCAAATTAACCTATGGACTGATAAGCATGGCGGTCAAATGTATTTCCATTAACTCATATTTCCAACAATGAATAAAAAGCATTATTTTGCAATGGGATTGTTTTTTTCTCACGGTCAATTTGATTGGCAACAATTGTATTTATCGGCTTTTCATTTTTTTTTATCGGCCAAATGCCAGCAATTACCGGCTGATGGAAACTCTGATGCGTACATACCTCCAAAGGCAATTATCAAACTGTGCATGATGAATCCTAATTTAATGATCAAAGTAAGTCAATATTTGACAAGATATTATCTGAAAAAACTGCGGGCCTGTTATGTCATGCATTAATATAGAAATTGTTCTGCGAGGTACCAGACAAGGGTACCCCCATTCGCCCATTAATTTTGTGGTAAAGAGTTAATATCAGATTCCCATTCTATATGTGTAGCTACCTGACGATGTTGCCAGAGTTGACAGTGATGGTCCAGGTACAGCGCAGGTTGTTGTCGTAAGGGAAGGGATATCCAGGAGACAGGATGCGCCCTGTAGACTCACCTTTGAACCTACCCCCACACTCCGCTGCAAGCACACACACACACACAGACACACACACACACACACACACACACAGAAACACACACACACACAGAAACACACACACACACACACACACACACAGAAACACACACACCAAAAACACGTCACTAACAGGTCATCCGACCTTGTCAATATCCAACATCTAAACAACAGGACATTTCCCTTGAGGGAAAATGTATTAAAGAAATACATGCATACACACCTGCCACACTGTTCAAATCAGACTATTCAAAGTTATTCAACACAGAGAATACAAAAACAGAATGGAGAAATGAATACAAATGACTAGCGGTTAGTAAATCCCTGCCTAGAGTAAAGCCCCTTTCTCCTTGTACCTGATAATGACTAGGGGTTAGTAAATCCCTGCCTAGAGTAAAGCCCCTTTCTCCTTGTAGCTGGTAATGACTAGCGGTTAGTAAATCCCTGCTTAGAGTAAAGCCCCTTTCTCCTTGTGCCTGGTAATGACTAGCGGTTAGTAAATCCCTGCCTAGAGTAAAGCCCCTTTCTCCTTGTACCTGGTAATGACTAGCGGTTAGTAAATACCTGCCCAGAGTAAAGCCCCTTTCTCCTTGTACGTGGTAATGACTAGCGGTTAGTAAATCCCTGCCTAGAGTAAAGCCCCTTTCTCCTTGTACCTGTTAATGACTAGTGGTTAGTAAATCCCTGCCTAGAGTAAAGCCCCTTTCTCCTTGTACCTGGTAATGACTAGCGGTTAGTAAATCCCTGCCTAGAGTAAAGCCCCTTTCTCCTTGTACCTGGTAATGACTAGGGGTTAGTAAATCCCTAACTAGAATAAAGCCCCTTTCTCCTTGTACGTGGTAATGACTAGCGGTTAGTAAATCCCTGCCTAGAGTAAAGCCCCTTTCTCCTTGTACCTGGTAATGACTAGCGGTTAGTAAATACCTAACTAGAGTAAAGCCCCTTTCTCCTTGTACGTGGTAATGACTAGCGGTTAGTAAATCCCTGCCTAGAGTAAAGCCCCTTTCTCCTTGTACCTGGTAATGACTAGCGGTTAGTAAATCCCTGCCTAGAGTAAAGCCCCTTTCTCCTTGTACCTGGTAATGACTAGAGATTAGTAAATCCCTGCCTAGAGTAAAGCCCCATCTCCTTGTACGTGGTAATGACTAGTGGTTAGTAAATCCGTTCCTAGAGTAAAGCCCCTTTCTCCTTGTACCTGGTAATGACTAGTGGTTAGTAAATCCCTGCCTAGAGTAAAGCCCCTTTCTCCTTGTACCTGGTAATGACTAGCGGTTAGTAAATCCCTGCCTAGAGTAAAGCCCCTTTCTCCTTGTACCTGGTAATGACTAGGGGTTAGTAATACCTAACTAAAGTAAAGCCCCTTTCTCCTTGTACGTGGTAATAACTAGCAATTAGTAAATCTCTGCCTAGAGTAAAGCCCCTTTCTCCTTGTACCTGGTAATGACTAGCGGTTAGTAAATCCCTGCCTAGAGTAAAGCCCCTTTCTCCTTGTACCTGGTAATGACTAGCGGTTAGTAAATCCCTGCCTAGAGTAAAGCCCCTTTCTCCTTGTACCTGGTAATGACTAGGGGTAAGTAAATACCTAACTAGAGTAAAGCCCCTTTCTCCTTGTACCTGGTAATGACTAGCGGTTAGTAAATCCCTGCCTAGATTAAAGCCCCTTTCTCCTTGTACCTGGTAATGACTAGCGGTTAGTAAATACCTGCCTAGAGTAAAGCCCCTTTCTCCTTGTACCTGGTAATGACTAGCGGTTAGTAAATCCCTGCCTAGAGTAAAGCCCCTTTCTCCTTGTACCTGGTAATGACTAGGGGTAAGTAAATACCTAACTAGAGTAAAGCCCCTTTCTCCTTGTACCTGGTAATGACTAGCAATTAGTAAATCTCTGCCTAGAGTAAAGCCCCTTTCTCCTTGTACCTGGTAATGACTAGCGGTTAGTAAATCCCTGCCTAGAGTAAAGCCCCTTTCTCCTTGTACCTGGTAATGGAATGGTGTGCGGCAGACAGAGTACCCAGAGTACTTAGAAATGCAAAACGTCTTTCCCTTAAAGTATGCCTCTTAATGACACCATTAATTAACTTTAAAAGAATGTCCAGAAAATATATGTGCCTGGTCCTTGTCTGTGGGAGAGAGACCCACCACTGCACATACTGTATGAATTGCTCAGCTATTGTCCTGCTTATCATCGACCATCAATATCACCAACAAACTATCCACACTGAATTAATGGATAAATTACTCTCTCTCTCTGTCTCGCTCTCTCTCTGTTTTACATACACTAAACAGGCTGGATAAAAGACTCCCTATCAATAAAGTGTTAGCTCCAGCTCTTTAAGCCAGCCACTGTTTAACAACCAAAACACTGTATACACAAGCATTCAGTAGTAGCTCACAGGAGATATTCCTGAATAAATACATGTTAAATAGAGAAACCAAGGGCTCCATGGTATTTATAGGGCTACGCCTGCAGAATGTTTATGTACATTCTGGAGCTACACCTGTAGAATGTTTATGTACATTCTGGAGCTACATCTGTAGAATGTTTATGTACATTCTGGAGCTACGCCTGTGGAATGTTTATGTACATTCTGGAGCTACACCTGTAGAATGTTTATGTACATTCTGGAGCTACGCCTGTGGAATGTTTATGTACATTCTGGAGCTACACCTGTAGAATGTTTATGTACATTCTGGAGCTACACCTGTAGAATGTTTATGTACATTCTGGAGCTACACCTGTAGAATGTTTATGTACATTCTGGAGCTACGCCTGTAGAATGTTTATGTACATTCTGGAGCTACGCCTGTAGAATGTTTATGTACATTCTGGAGCTACGCCTGTAGAATGTTTATGTACATTCTGGAGCTACACCTGTAGAATGTTTATGTACATTCTGGAGCTACACCTGTAGAATGTTTATGTACATTCTGGAGCTACGCCTGCAGAATGTTTATG
>CM062500.1:80285360-80325360 GCA_031479575.1 Coregonus ussuriensis
ACACACATTATGGAGACCATCCTAGAGACCACACACATTATGGAGACCATCCTAGAGACCACACACATTATGGAGACCATCCTAGAGACCACACACATTATGGCGACACATCCCTAGAGACCACACACATTATGGAGACCATCCTAGAGACCACACACATTATGGAGGACCATCCTAGAGACCACACACATTATGGAGACCATCCTAGAGACCACACACATTATGGAGACCATCCTAGAGACCACACACATTATGGAGACCATCCTAGAGACCACACACATTATGGAGACCATCCTAGAGACCACACACATTATGGAGACCATCCTAGAGACCACACACATTATGGAGACCATCCTAGAGACCACACACATTATGGAGACCATCCTAGAGACCACACACATTATGGAGACCATCCTAGAGACCACACACATTATGGAGACCATCCTAGAGACCACACACATTATGGAGACCATCCTAGAGACCACACACATTATGGAGACCATCCTAGAGACCACACACATTATATGCAGATACCATCATAGAGACCACACACATTATGGAGACCATCCTAGAGACCACACACATTATGCGAGACCCATCCTGAGAGACCACACACATTATGGAGACCATCCTAGAGACCACACACATTATGGAGACCATCCTTAGAGACAACACACATGAAGGGGTGGAGACCATCTAGTCACATTATGAGACCATCGAGACCACACGTATGGAGACCATCCTAGAGACCACACACATTATGGAGACCATCCCTAGAGACCACACACATTATGGAGACCATCCTAGAGACCACACAACACATTATGAGGAGACCATCCTAGAGACCACACACATTGGAGTCAAGTCATTGGAGACCATCTAGAGACCACACACATTATGGAGACCATGCCCAGAGACCCACCACACATTATGGAGACCATCCTAGAGACCACACACATTATGGAGACCATCCTAGAGACCACACACATTATGGAGACAATCCAGAGACCATTCACACATTATGGAGACCATGCCTAGAGACACACACATTATGGAGAACATCCTAGAGACCACACAGCATTATGGAGACCATCTAGAGATCCACCACACATTATGGAGACCATACTAGAGACCACACACATTAAGGGATAACATCATAGAGACCACACTCATTATGGAGACCATCCTAGAGGCCTACACACATTATTGCAGACCATTCCTGGAGACAACACACATTATGGAGACCATCCTAGAGACCACACACATTATGGAGACCATCCCAGAGACCACACACATTATCGAGACCATCCTAGAGACCACACACATTATGGAGACCATCCCAGAGACCACACACATTATGGAGACCATCCCAGAGACCACACACATTATGGAGACCATCCTGGAGACCACACACATTATGGAGACCATCCCAGAGACCACACACATTATGGAGACCATCCTAGAGACCACACACATTATGGAGACCATCCTAGAGACCACACACATTATGGAGACCATCCTGGAGACCACACATATTATGGAGACCATCCTAGAGACCACACACATTATGGAGACCATCCTAGAGACCACACACATTATGGAGACCATCCCAGAGACCACACACATTATGGAGACCATCCTAGAGACCACACACATTATGGAGACCATCCTAGAGACCACACACATTATGGAGACCATCCTAGAGACCACACACATTATGGAGACCATCCTAGAGACCACACACATTATGGAGACCATCCTAGAGACCACACACATTATGGAGACCATCCCAGAGACCACACACATTATGGAGACCATCCTAGAGACCACACACATTATGGAGACCATCGTAGAGACCACACACACACACACACACACACACACACACACACACACACACACGCTCACATTATGGCTGCACTCCTCGAGACCACACATATACACACAGAAAACGACGTGTCGGCATTTCTCTGTAGCTCAATAGGTAGAGAATGGCGCTTGTAACGCCAGGGTAGTGGGTTCGATCCCCGGGACCACCCATACATAAAAATGTATGCACACATGACTGTAAGTCGCTTTGGATAAAAGTGTCTGCGAAATGGCATATTATTATTATTATTATTTCAACTAGTAAGTGTTCTGGAAACCAGCCATAGTGCAACACAGTGACATATTCTCATTTATCTGCATTGTAAAGACCAGTGGAGGAGGACAGCGCATAATAATGTCTGGAATGGAGTGAATGGAATGGCATCAAACACATTGAAAACAATGTTTGCTACCATTCCACCTATTCCGCTCCAGCCATTACCACGAGCCCGTCCCCATTCCGCTCCAGCCATTACCACGAGCCCGTCCTCATTCCGCTCCAGCCATTACCACGAGCCCGTCCTCATTCCGCTCCAGCCATTACCACGAGCCCGTCCTCATTCCGCTCCAGCCATTACCACGAGCCCGTCCTCATTCCGCTCCAGCCATTACCACGAGCCCGTCCTCATTCCGCTCCAGCCATTACCACGAGCCCGTCCCCATTCCGCTCCAGCCATTACCACGAGCCCGTCCTCCCCAATTAAAGTGCTACCAACCTCCTGTGATAAAGATTTTAACTGCGTCCGAAAGGGCATCCGATGCTCTGGTTAAAAGTAATGCACTATATAGAGACTAGGTGCCGTTTGGGACGAAGCCTTGAGGTATGGGATTCATGTCCCGCTCCAGAACATAATGAGTATGGTGGACCTAAAGTCCCATTATATGAGTTGGCAGGGAAATATCCTTTCTGGACAGACAGAACAATTACAGCTATGCTAATGAACTGCTCAATTGACTGTGACTGGTTAACGGGATTGAGAAGTGCTATAGGTTACGGCTCCTCATAACAGTGGGGAAATAAACACTGCTCAAAACAAGAGGGCATTCCAATCAATCTTAACCCTATGTGTTGGGGATGAGCATCTTAACCCTATGTGTTAGGGATGAGCATCTTAACCCTATGTGTTGGGGATGAGCATCTTAACCCTATGTGTTGGGGATGAGCATCTTAACCCTATGTGTTAGGGATGAGCATCTTAACCCTATGTGTTGGGGATGAGCATCTTAACCCTATGTGTTAGGGATGAGCATCTTAACCCTATATGTTGGGGATGAGCATCTTTCCCTTTCATGTATCTAGATACATGGGAACGATAAGCATTAGTTAGAAACGATTCGATGTGATTCGGTTTGATGGACTAACATTTGTTGCATAAACGCATTCATTTTCCATTCTGAATTAAAAATCTGCTGCTGATGGAGCTGATGAGCTTGGCCTCTCTGAGCTTACTTCTGTGTGTGTGTGTGTGTGTGTGTGTGTGTGTGTGTGTGTGTGTGTGTGTGTGTGTGTGTGTGTGTATAAATGATGTAATAATAATAATAATATGCCATTTAGCAGACGCTTTTATCCAAAGCGACTTACAGTCATGCGTGCATACTTTTTTTTTATTTTTTTTATTATTTTTTTTGTGTATGGGTGGTCCCGGGGATCGAACCCACTACCTTGGCGTTACAAGCGCCGTGCTCTACCAGCTGAGCTACAGAGGACCACGTACAGTACCGGTCAAAAGTTTGGACACACCTACTCATTCCAGCTGGTTACGAGTATGAAAAGAGTGTGCAAAGCTGTCATCAAGGCTTGGCTACTTTGAAGAATCTCAAAGAAACCTATATTTTGGTTACTACATAATTCGACATGTGTTATTTCATAGTTTTGATATCTTCACTATTATTCTACAATGTAGAAAATAGTAAAAATAAAGAAAAACCCTTGAATGAGTAGGGGTGTCCAAACTATTGACTGGTACTGTATGTCTATGGTGTATGTACTGTGTAGGCCCCTGATCACTACCACTATCAGATTAGAGCCATAATGGAGACTAGACATCTACCACCCCACTACCACTATCAGATTAGAGCCATAATGGAGACTAGACATCTACCACCCCACTACCACTATCAGATTAGAGCCATAATGGAGACTAGACATCTACCACCCCACTACCACTATCAGATTAGAGCCATAATGGAGACATCTTCCACCCCACTACCACTATCAGATTAGAGCCATAATGGAGACCAGACATCTACCACCCCACTACCACTATCAGATTAGAGCCATAATGGAGACTAGACATCTACCACCCCACTACCGCTATCAGATTAGAGCCATAATGGAGACTAGACATCTACCACCCCACTACCACTATCAGATTAGAGCCATAATGGAGACTAGACATCTACCACCCCACTACCACTATCAGATTAGAGCCATAAGGGAGACTAGACATCTACCCACCACTACCACTATCAGATTAGAGCCATAATGGAGACTAGACATCTACCACCCCACTACCACTATCAGATTAGAGCCATAATGGAGACTAGACATCTACCACCCCACTACCACTATCAGATTAGAGCCATAAAGGAGACTAGACATCTACCCCCCACTACCACTATCAGATTAGAGCCATAATGGAGACTAGACATCTACCACCCCACTACCACTATCAGATTAGAGCCATAAAGGAGACTAGACATCTACCACCCCACTACCACTATCAGATTAGAGCCATAATGGAGACTAGACATCTACCCCCCCACTATCAGATTAGAGCCATAAAGGAGACTAGATATCTACCACCCCATTACCACTATCAGATTAGAGCCATAATGGAGACTAGACATCTACCACCCCACTACCACTATCAGATTAGAGCCATAAGAGAGACTAGATATCTACCACCCCACTACCACTATCAGATTAGAGCCATAAGGGAGACTAGACATCTACCCCCCACCCCACTGCCACTATCAGATTAGAGCCATAAAGGAGACTAGACATCTACCACCCCACTACCACTATCAAATTAGAGCCATAAAGGAGACTAGACATCTACCACCCCACTACCACTATCAGATTAGAGCCATAAAGGAGACTAGACATCTACCACCCCACTACCACTATCAGATTAGAACCATAATGGAGACTAGACATCTACCACCCCACTACCACTATCAGATTAGAGCCATAATAGAGACTAGACATCTACCACCCCACTACCACTATCAGATTAGAGCCATAATGGAGACTAGACATCTACCCCCCCACTACCACTATCAGATTAGAGCCATAATGGAGACTAGACATCTACCACCCCACTACCACCATCAGATTAGAGCCATAAGGGAGACTAGACATCTACCACCCCACTACCACTATCAGATTAGAGCCATAATGGAGACTAGACATCTACCCCCCACTACCACTATCAGATTAGAGCCATAAAGGAGACATCTACCACCCAACTACCACTATCAGATTAGAGCCATAAAGGAGACTAGACATCTACCACCCCACTACCACTATCAGATTAGAGCCATAATGGAGACTAGACATCTACCCCCCCCCCCCCCACACTATCAGATTAGAGCCATAAAGGAGACTAGACATCTACCACCCCACTACCACTATCAGATTAGAGCCATAATGGAGACTAGACATCTACCCCCCCACTACCACTATCAGATTAGAGCCATAATGGAGACTAGACATCTACCCCCCCACTACCACTATCAGATTAGAGCCATAAGGGAGACTAGACATCTACCCCCCCACTACCACTATCAGATTAGAGCCATAAAGGAGACATCTACCACCCCACTACCACTATCAGATTAGAGCCATAAAGGAGACATCTACCACCCCACTACCACTATCAGATTAGAGCCATAAAGGAGACTAGACATCTACCACCCCACTACCACTATCAGATTAGAGCCATAATGGAGACTAGACATCTACCCCCCCCCCCACTATCAGATTAGAGCCATAAAGGAGACTAGACATCTACCACCCCACTACCACTATCAGATTAGAGCCATAAAGGAGACTAGACATCTACCACCCCACTATCACTATCAGATTAGAGCCATAATGGAGACTAGACATCTACCCCCCCACTACCACTATCAGATTGGGGGTGGGGGGGGGGGGGGGGGGCATTGTAGCACATGTTTTTGGTTCTGAAATCACCAATTTTTGTAGATTAATTGTTGTATCAATATTTATCGTTGAACAAATTAGCTATGATATAGCCAACGGATGTACAGTACACGCTTAGAAATAAGGGTTCCAAAAGGGTTCTCTGCTGTCCGGCTGTCCCCATCAGAGAACCCTTTGAAGAACCCTTTTTGGTTCCAGGTAGAACACTTTTAGTTCCAGGTAGAACTCTTTTGGGTTCCATGTAGAACCCTCTGGGGAAAGGGTTCTACATGGAACCCAATAGCGTTCTACCTGGAACCCTACCTCTTTAAGGAATACCTGGAATAGTATAACAGTAATCCTTCTACCCCCACTTCCCCCCCCCCCCCCCCCCCCCAAATTAAAAAAAAAAAAAAAAATATATATATATATATATATATATATATATATATATATATATATATATATATATATATATATATATATATATATATAAAGGGAGTGGTTGTCCCACTGGCTATCCTAAGTTGAATGCACCAATTTGTAAGTCGCTCTGGATAAGAGCGTCTGCTAAATGACTTAAATGTAAATGTTCTTCAAAGGGTTCTCCTATGGAGACAGCTGGAGAACCCTTTCAGGTTCTAGATAGCACCTTTTTTTCTAAGAGTGTTTAGCACAACTTTGGATTTCACCCCCATCTCGAAATCTAATGGTTTTGACCGTTTGGACGTTTTTACTGAGTGATTTTCTGTCTCACTTTGGCCATGCAGTGCACCTCGGAAAAGTGATTGCTGTCCTCGTTATGAAATTATAAACTTTACCCTGTACAGTGCCTTGCAAAACTATTCATCCCCCTTGGCGTTTTTCCTATTTTGTTGCATTACAACCTGTAATTTAAATGGATTTTTATTTGGATTTCATGTAATGGACATACACAAAATAGTCCAAATTCTTTAAGTGAAATTTAAAAAATAACTTGTTAAAAATTTTTTTTTACAAATAAATAGCGGAAAAGTGGTGCATGCATATGTATTCACCCCCTTTGCTATGAAGCCCCTAAATAAGATCTGGTGCAATATAATTAGTTAAATAATGTCCACCTGTGTGCAATCTAAGTGTCACATGATCTGTCACATGATCTCAGTATATATACACCTGTTCTGAAAGGCCCCAGAGTCTGCAACACCACTAAGCAAGGGGCACCACCAAGCAAGCAGCACCATGAAGACCAAAGAGCTCTCCAAACAGGTCAGGGACAAAGTTGTGGAGAAGTACAGATCAGGGTTGGGTTATAAAATAATATCAGAAACTTTGAACATCCCACGGAGCACCATTAAATCCATTATTAAAAAATGGAAAGAATATGGCACCACAACAAACCTGCCAAGAGAGGGCCGCCCACCAAAACTCACAGACCAGGCAAGGAGGGCATTAATCAGAGAGGCAACAAAGAGACCATGATAACCCTGATGGAGCTGCAAAGCTCCACAGCGGAGATTGGAGTATCCATCCATAGGACCACTTTAAGCCGTACACTCCACAGAGCTGGGCTTTACAGAAGAGTGGCCAGAAAAAAGCCATTGCTTAAAGAAAAAAATAAGCAAACAAGTTTGGTGTTCGCCAAAAGCCATGTGGGAGACTCCCCAAACATATGGAAGAAGGTACTCTGGTCAGATGACACAAAAATTCAGCTTTTTGGCCATCAAGGAAAACGCTATGTCTGGCGCAAACCCAACACCTCTCATCACCCCAAGAACACCATCCCCACAGTGAAGCATGGTGGTGGCAGCATCATGCTGTGGGGATGTTTTTCATCGGCAGAGACTGGGAAGCTGGTCAAAATTGAAGGAATGATGGATGGCGCTAAATACAGGGACATTTTTGAGGGAAACCTGTTTCAGTCTTCCAGAGATTTGAGGCTGGGACAGAGGTTCCCCTTCCAGCAGGACAATGACCCTAAGCATACTGCTAAAGCAACACTTGAGTGGTTTAAGGGAAAACATTTACATGTCTTGGAATGGCCTAGTCAAAGCCCAGACCTCAATCCAATTGAGAATCTGTGGTATGACTTAAAGATTGCTGTACACCAGCGGAACCCATCCAACTTGAAGGAGCTGGAGCAGTTTTGCCTTGAAGAATGTGCCAAGCTTATAGAGACATACCCCAAGAGTCTTGCAGCTGTAATTGCTGCAAAAGGTGGCTCTACAAAGTACTGACTTTGGGTGGTTGAATAGTTATTCACGCTCAAGTTTTCTGTTTTTTGTCTTATTTCTTGTTTGTTTCACAAAAAAAAATATTTTGCATCTTCAAAGTGGTAGGCATGTTGTGTAAATCAAATGATACAAACCCCCCCAAAATCAATTTTAATTCCAGGTTGTAAGGCAACAAAATAGGAAAAATGCCAAGGGGGGTGAATACTTTCGCAAGCCACTGTATATCTAAAAATGACCATATACACTGATTGTTTAAAGCAAAATTACCAAAACTATTGCTGATGGTGAACCTGAACAAGCTAAATAAAATCTATTGTAACCCTGTTCATCAGGTAGGCTATAGCCAGATTAGAGTTGTGTCTCCGGTAGCTTACTTTTATTCCGGTAAAACAACATCTTCAGCACATAGATAACAATAACCTAGCAAATGACATAGGTTGTCACTCAACCAATGAAGCCTAATATCACACAAGCCATTTCAGCATTTGAAAGCTGAAGGTGCAGCACATAATTTATGTGCAAGATCAGAAACAGTGTGTGAAGCTTGGCACAGTGTGCAGTTTGACGAGGCTACAGATATTCCCTGGGGTTGTTCAGCATGCTAAATGGCTTCAAATCAAATGAAGTAGTTGAGCAACAAATAGCTGCTGTCCTGTCCTGTATGGATGGTAGATGCTGTCCTGTATGGATGGTAGATCCTGTCCTGTCCTGTATGGATGGTAGATGCTGTCCTGTCCTGTATGGATGGTAGCTGCTGTCCTGTATGGATGGTAGCTGCTGTCCTGTATGGATGGTAACTGCTGTCCTGTCCTGTATGGATGGTATCTGCTGTCCTGTATGGATGGTAGATGCTGTCCTGTCCTGTATGGATGGTAGATGCTGTCCTGTCCTGTATGGATGGTAGATGCTGTCCTGTCCTGTATGGCTGGTAGCTGCTGTCCTGTCCTTTATGGATGGTAGCTGCTGTCCTGTATGGATGGTAGCTGCTGTCCTCTCCTGTATGGATGGTAGCTACTGTCCTGTATGGATGGTAGCTGCTGTCCTGTCCTGTATGGATGGTAGCTGCTGTCCTGTCCTGTATGGATGGTAGCTGCTGTCCTGTATGGATGGTAGCTGCTGTCCTCTCCTGTATGGATGGTAGCTACTGTCCTGTATGGATGGTAGCTGCTGTCCTGTCCTGTATGGATGGTAGCTGCTCTCCTGTATGGATGGTAGCTGCTTACCTGTATGTATGGACGGTACCTGCTGTCCTGTCCGGTATGGATGGTAACTGCTGTCCTGTATGGATGGTAGCTGCTGTCCTGTATGGATGGTAGCTGCTGTCCTGTATGGATGGTAGGTGCTGCCCTGTCCTGTATGGATGGTAGCTGCTGTCCTGTATGGATGTAAGCTGCTGTCCTGTCCTGTATGGATGGTAGCTGTTATCCTGTCCTGTATGGATAGTAACTGCTGTCCTGAATGGATGGTAGCTGCTGTCCTGTCCTGTATGGACGGTAGTTGCTGTCCTGTCCCTTATGGATGGTAGCTGCTGCCCTGTCCTGTATGGATGGTAGCTGCTGTCCTATCATGTATGGATGGTAGATGCTGTTCTGTCCTGTATGGATAGTAGCTGCTGTCCTGTATGGATGGTAGCTGCTGTCCTGTCCTGTATGGATGGTAGCTGCTGTCCTGTCCTGTATGGTTGGTAGCTGCTGTCCTGTCCTGTATGGATGGTAGGTCCTGTCCTGTATGGATGGTAGCTGCTGTCCTGTCTTGTATAGATGGTAGCTGCTGTCCTGTCCTGTATGAATGGTAGCTGCTGTCCTGTCCTGTATGGATGGTAGCTGCTGTCCAGTTCTGTATTGATAATAGCTAATGTCCTGTATGGATGTTAGCTGCAGTCCTGTCCTGCATGGATGGTAGCTGCTGTCCTGTATGGATGGTAGCTCAAATCAAATCAAATCAAATTTTATTGGTCACATGCGCCGAATACAACAGGTGCAGACATTACAGTGAAATGCTTACTTACAGCCCTTAACCAACAGTGCATTTATTTTAAACAAAAAAGTAAGAATAAAACAACAACAAAAAAGTGTTGAGAAAAAAAGAGCAGAAGTAAAAATAAAGTGACAGTAGGGAGGCTATATATACAATAGAATAAAGTGACAGTAGGGAGGCTATATATACAGGGGGGTACCGTTGCATAGTCAATGTGCGGGGGCACCGGCTAGTTGAGGTAGTTGAGGTAATATGTACATGTGGGTAGAGTTAAAGTGACTATGCATAAATACTTAACAGAGTAGCAGCAGCGTAAAAAGTATGGGGTGGGGGGGCAGTGCAAATAGTCCGGGTAGCCATGATTAGCTGTTCAGGAGTCTTATGGCTTGGGGGTAGAAGCTGTTGAGAAGTCTTTTGGACCTAGACTTGGCACTCTGGTACCGCTTGCCGTGCGGTAGCAGAGAGAACAGTCTATGACTAGGGTGACTGGAGTCTTTGACAATTTTGAGGGCCTTCCTCTGACACCGCCTGGTATAGAGGTCCTGGATGGCAGGGAGCTTTGCCCCTGTGATGTACTGGGCCGTACGCACTACCCTCTGTAGTGCCTTGCGGTCAGAGGCCAAGCAGTTGCCATACCAGGCGGTGATGCAACCAGTCAGGATGCTCTCGATGGTGCAGCTGTAGAATTTTTTGAGGATCTGAGGACCCATGCCAAATCTTTTTAGTCTCCTGAGGGGGAATAGGCTTTGTCGTGCCCTCTTCACGACTGTCTTGGTGTGTTTGGACCATGATAGTTCGTTGGTGATGTGGACACCAAGGAACTTGAAGCTCTCAACCTGTTCCACTACAGCCCCGTCGATGAGAATGGGGGCGTGCCCAGTCCTCTTTTTTTTCCTGTAGTCCACAATCATCTCCTTTGTCTTGGTCACGTTGAGGGAGAGGTTGTTGTCCTGGCACCACACGGCCAGATCTCTGACCTCCTCCCTATAGGCTGTCTCATCGTTGTCGGTGATCAGGCCTACCACTGTTGTGTCGTCGGCAAACTTAATGATGGTGTTGGAGTCGTGCCTGGCCATGCAGTCATGGGTGAACAGAGAGTACAGGAGGGGACTGAGCACGCACCCCTGAGGGGCCCCCGTGTTGAGGATCAGTGTGGCAGATGTGTTGTTACCTACCCTTACCACCTGGGGGCGGCCCGTCAGGAAGTCCAGGATCCAGTTGCAGAGGGAGGTGTTTAGTCCCAGGATCCTTAGCTTAGTGATGAGCTTTGAGGGCACTATGGTGTTGAATGCTGAGCTGTAGTCAATGAATAGCATTCTCACGTAGGTGTTCCTCTTGTCCAGGTGGGAAAGGGCAGTGTGGAGTGCGATAGAGATTGCATCATCTGTGGATCTGTTGGGGCGGTATGCAAATTGGAGTGGGTCTAGGGTTTCTGGGATTATGCTGTTGATGTGAGCCATGACCAGTCTTTCAAAGCACTTCATGGCTACAGACGTCAGTGCCACGGGTCGGTAGTCATTTAGGCAGGTTATCTTAGAGTTCTTGGGCACGGGGACTATGGTGGTCTGCTTGAAACATGTTGGTATTACAGACTCAGTCAGGGACATGTTGAAAATGTCAGTGAAGACACTTGCCAGTTGGTCAGCACATGCTCGGAGTACACGTCCTGGTAATCCGTCTGGCCCTGCGGCCTTGTGAATGTTGACCTGCTTAAAAGTCTTACTCACATCGGCTACGGAGAGCGTGATCACATAGTCGTCCGGAATAGCTGGTGCTCTCATGCATGCTTCAGTGTTGCTTGCCTCGAAGCGAGCATAGAAGTGGTTTAGCTCGTCTGGTAGGCTTGTGTCACTGGGCAGCTCGCGGCTGTGCTTCCCTTTGTAGTCTGTAATAGTTTTCAAGCCCTGCCACATCCGACGAGCGTCAGAGCCAGTGTAGTATGATTCAATCTTAGACCTGTATTGACTCTTTGCCTGTTTGATGGTTCGTCGGAGGTCATAGCGGGATTTCTTATAAGCGTCCGGGTTAGAGTCCCGTTCCTTGAAAGCGGCAGCTCTACCCTTTAGCTCAGTGCGGATGTTTCCTGTAATCCATGGCTTCTGGTTGGGGTATGTACGTACGGTCACTGTGGGGACGACATCATCGATGCACTTATTGATGAAGCCAGTGACTGATGTGGTGTACTCCTCAATGCTGTCTGAAGAATCCCGGAACATGTTCCAGTCTGTGCTAGCAAAACAGTCCTGTAGCTTAGCATCTGCGTCATCTGACCACTTTTTTATTAGCCGAATCACTGGTGCTTCCTGCTTCAGTTTTTGCTTATAAGCATGAATCAGGAGGATAGAGTTATGGTCAGATTTGCCAAATGGAGGGCGAGGGAGAGCTTTGTATGCGTCTCTGTGTGTGGAGTAAAGGTGGTCTAGAGTTTTTTCCCCTCTGGTTGCACATTTAACATGCTTTAACAACTAGGGAGTTTTTCCTAGCCACCGTGATTCTACACCTGCATTACTAGCTGTTTGGGGTTTTAGGCTGGGTTTCTGTACAGCACTTCGAGATATTAGCTGATGTAAGAAGGGCTATATAAAATAAAATTGATTGATTGATTGGTAGAAATTAGGTAGAACGGATTTAAGTTTCCCTGCATTAAAGTCCCCTGCTACTAGGAGCGCTGCATCTGGATGAGCGTTTTCCTGTTGATTAATGGCCTTGTACAACTCATTCAGTGCAATCTTAATGCCAGCATTGGTTTGTGGTGGTAAATAGACAGCTATGAAAAATATAGATGAAAACTCTCTTGGTAAATAGTGTGGTCTACAGCTTATCATAAGATACTCTACCTCAGGCGAGCAAAACCTTGAGACTTCCTTAGTATTTGATTTTGTGCACCAGCTGTTGTTTATAAATATACAGAGACCGCCACCCCTCGTCTTACCCGAGTCTGCCGTTCTGTCCTGCCGATGTAGCGTATAGCCTGCTAGCTGAATGTTATCATTGTCGTCGTTCAGCCACGACTCCGTGAAACATAAGATATTACAGTTTTTAATGTCCCGTTGGTAGGATAACCGTAATCTTAAATCGTCCATTTTATTCTCCAAAGCTTGAACGTTGGCTAATAGGATTGATGGGAGAGGCAGTTTACTCGTTCGCCGTCGGATCCTTACAAGGCACCCGGATCTGCGTCCACGATATCTCCGTCTCTTCCTCACGCGAATGACGGGGATCTGGGCCTTGTCGGGAGTCTGTAGAATATCCTTCGCGAACGCCTCGTTGAAGAAAAAGTGTTCGTCCAACGCGAGGTGAGTAATCGCTGTCCTGATATCCAGAAGCTCTCTTTGGTTATAAGAGACGATGGCAGAAACATTATGTACAAAATAAATTACAAATAACGCGGAAAACACACATAATAGTACAATTGGTTAGAGGGCTGTAAAACGGCAGCCATCTTCTTCCGGCGCTGTTCAGATCAGATCTGCTGTCCTGTCCTGTATGGATGGTAGCTGCTGTCCTGTCCTGTATGGACGGTAGCTGCTGTCCTGTCCTGTATGGATGGTAATTGCTCTCCTGTATGGATGGTAACTGCTGTCAATCCTGTATGGATAGTAACTGCTGTCCTGTATGGATGGTAGCTGCTGTCCTGTCCTGTATGGATGGTAGCTGCTCTCCTGTATGGATGGTAACTGCTGTCTATCCTGTATGGATAGTAACTGCTGCCCTGAATGGATGGTAGCTGCTGTCCTGTCCTGTATGGACGGTAGTTGCTGTCCTGTCCTGTATGGATGGTAGCTGCTGTTCTGTATGGATGGTAGCTGCTGTCCTGTCCTGTATGGATGGTAGCTGCTGTCCTATCCTGTATGGATGGTATATGCTGTTCTGTCCTATATGGATAGTAGCTGCTGTCCTGTATGGATGGTAGCTGCTGTCCTGTCCTGTATGGATGGTAGCTGCTGTCCTGTCCTGTATGGTTGGTAGCTGCTGTCCTGTCCTGTATGGATGGTAGGTCCTGTCCTGTATGGATGGTAGCTACTGTCCTGTCTTGTATAGATGGTAGCTGCTGTCCTGTATGGATGGTAACTGCTGTCCTGTCTTGTATGGATGGTAGCTGCTGTCCTGTCCTGTATGAATGGTAGCTGCTGTCCTGTCCTGTATGGATGGTAGCTGCTGTCCTGTCCTGTATGGATGGTAGCTGCTGTCCTGTATGGATGGTAGCTGCTGTTCTGTATGGATGGTAGCTGATTTCCTGTCCTGTATGGATGGATCGTAGCTGCTGTCCTGTCCTGTATGGATGGTAGCTGCTGTCCTGTCCTGTATGGATGGTAGCTGCTGTCCTGTCCTATATGGATGGTAGCTGCTGTCCTGTATGGTTAGTGAATTCATACCCATTTTCAGACGCTGTAGACCATGGCTTGAACTTGACTGTGGTCATGTCTAGTCTCCAGTCAGTCAGGTTGTAACTAACTGTAAAAGGCTGTGGTCATGTCTAGTCTCCAGTCAGTCAGGTTGTAACTAACTGTAAAAGGCTGTGGTCATGTCTAGTCTCCAGTCAGTCAGGTTGTAACTAACTGTAAAAGGCTGTGGTCATGTCTAGTCTCCAGTCAGTCAGGTTGTAACTAACTGTAAAAGGCTGTGGTCATGTCTAGTCTCCAGTCAGTCAGGTTGTAACTAACTGTAAAAGGCTGTGGTCATGTCTAGTCTCCAGTCAGTCAGGTTGTAACTAACTGTAAAAGGCTGTGGTCATGTCTAGTCTCCAGTCAGTCAGGTTGTAACTGTAAAAGGCTGTGGTCATGTCTAGTCTCCAGTCAGTCAGGTTGTAACTGTAAAAGGCTGTGGTCATGTCTAGTCTCCAGTCAGTCAGGTTGTAACTAACTGTAAAAGGCTGTGGTCATGTCTAGTCTCCAGTCAGTCAGGTTGTAACTAACTGTAAAAGGCTGTGGTCATGTCTAGTCTCCAGTCAGTCAGGTTGTAACTAACTGTAAAAGGCTGTGGTCATGTCTAGTCTCCAGTCAGTCAGGTTGTAACTAACTGTAAAAGGCTGTGGTCATGTCTAGTCTCCAGTCAGTCAGGTTGTAACTGTAAAAGGCTGTGGTCATGTCTAGTCTCCAGTCAGTCAGGTTGTAACTGTAAAAGGCTGTGGTCATGTCTAGTCTCCAGTCAGTCAGGTTGTAACTGTAAAAGGCTGTGGTCATGTCTAGTCTCCAGTCAGTCAGGTTGTAACTGTAAAAGGCTGTGGTCATGTCTAGTCTCCAGTCAGTCAGGTTGTAACTAACTGTAAAAGGCTGTGGTCATGTCTAGTCTCCAGTCAGTCAGGTTGTAACTAACTGTAAAAGGCTGTGGTCATGTCTAGTCTCCAGTCAGTCAGGTTGTAACTAACTGTAAAAGGCTGTGGTCATGTCTAGTCTCCAGTCAGTCAGGTTGTAACTAACTGTAAAAGGCTGTGGTCATGTCTAGTCTCCAGTCAGTCAGGTTGTAACTAACTGTAAAAGGCTGTGGTCATGTCTAGTCTCCAGTCAGTCAGGTTGTAACTGTAAAAGGCTGTAGTCATGTCTAGTCTCCAGTCAGTCAGGTTGTAACTAACTGTAAAAGGCTGTGGTCATGTCTAGTCTCCAGTCAGTCAGGTTGTAACTGTAAAAGGCTGTGGTCATGTCTAGTCTCCAGTCAGTCAGGTTGTAACTGTAAAAGGCTGTAGTCATGTCTAGTCTCCAGTCAGTCAGGTTGTAACTAACTGTAAAAGGCTGTGGTCATGTCTAGTCTCCAGTCAGTCAGGTTGTAACTAACTGTAAAAGGCTGTGGTCATGTCTAGTCTCCAGTCAGTCAGGTTGTAACTAACTGTAAAAGGCTGTGGTCATGTCTAGTCTCCAGTCAGTCAGGTTGTAACTGTAAAAGGCTGTGGTCATGTCTAGTCTCCAGTCAGTCAGGTTGTAACTAACTGTAAAAGGCTGTGGTCATGTCTAGTCTCCAGTCAGTCAGGTTGTAACTAACTGTAAAAGGCTGTGGTCATGTCTAGTCTCCAGTCAGTCAGGTTGTAACTAACTGTAAAAGGCTGTGGTCATGTCTAGTCTCCAGTCAGTCAGGTTGTAACTGTAAAAGGCTGTGGTCATGTCTAGTCTCCAGTCAGTCAGGTTGTAACTAACTGTAAAAGGCTGTGGTCATGTCTAGTCTCCAGTCAGTCAGGTTGTAACTAACTGTAAAAGGCTGTGGTCATGTCTAGTCTCCAGTCAGTCAGGTTGTAACTAACTGTAAAAGGCTGTGGTCATGTCTAGTCTCCAGTCAGTCAGGTTGTAACTAACTGTAAAAGGCTGTGGTCATGTCTAGTCTCCAGTCAGTCGGGTTGTAACTAACTGTAAAAGGCTGTGCTATGCGGCAGCAGCAAGCAGCAGAGACCTGTGTCCCAAATTACACCCTATTCCCTATATAGTGCACTATATTTTGTTGGGCTCTGGTCAAAAGTAGTGCACTATATAGGGATTAGGGTGCCATTTGTGACTGTGATTTATGTTACTCCCACAGCACCACTCCAGATGTTATTACAGGATTCCAAGTGTCATGGCCACGATAAATCACAACCGTTACTGCCTACATTTAGGAAATCACCTACACGCTTCCATCTCTAACAGTCATAAAAAACATGATCAGATTTCATGTTCTGACAGGATTTAAGCTAACCCTTCCAACCCTTGTCTGGTCCTGTTTCCTGTACAACAAATCATTCATACTGCATTTACTCCATCTTAGGACCAGGTTTGTTATATTTCAAATGGCAGGATGGGCGGGGGGGGGGGGGGGGGGGGGACTGGTGAGTAAGATTTCAAATGTATCCGTTATAGCAGATACGATTGAGCTTAGTCTTGAATTTCAACTTAAACCTGAACCTGATCCTGATCCTGAACCTGAACTTGAGAAACAATAACTGTCAGTTGGACTTTTGGCTTTGTTCTGTAACAGACAAATATAACTTTCCTTGGTGAAGGATGAGCAACTCTCCTGCTAATTATGGGAGAACCCCACAGGATTCTACCCAACCCTATTCTTACAGCAAGGCTGCTTACAACTTGCAAAACACTAATTTCCTCAGATATTTCCAAACTTTTAACAAGGCGGGGAACACTACAAGTTACGCAGTCAAAAAGAATTGCAGAAAAAGCATTTTCTTCTCCTCTGGAAGCCCCCATACTGCATGGATGAACATCATTATCAAGATAAATGAAATGTTAGGCTGCGTCCTGAAATGTCACCCGATTCCCTAAATAGTGCACTTTGTTTAACCAGAGCCTGCATAGCGCACCATATTAGGGATAGGGTGCCATGTCAGTCCTACTCAGTGGCCTCATTTCTCAGTGAAATAAATCACTGTTTGAAGACGCAGTCAGAGGAAGATGAAGGTGTGTGTTCCTCACTGGAGTAGCTGAGTCTGAAGCCGCCTGCTGTGTGCTCCTGGTCTGAGTTGAACTCCAGCCACAGATGATTGGAGGTGGAGGTAATGGCCAGGCCTAGCATGGTGGAGCCGGCGTAGATACCCAGGACAGGGGCAGCACTGTCCCCTCCATCATAGACCTGCAAAGAGGAGACAGCAGGGGGTTAACATCAAAATCCATCCATCCATTCATCCATCCACCAATCCATCCATCCATGAATCCATTCATCCATCCATCCATCCATCCATTCATCCATCCACCAATCCATCCATGAATCCATTCATCCATCCATCCATCCATTCATCCATCCACCAATCCATCCATCCATGAATCCATTCATCCATTCATCCATCTATCCATTGATCCATCCATCCATTCATCCACCCACCATCCATCCATCTACGTAGATATTCTGTAACCTATTAATATGGAGTGGTTGAATACCTAGAGAGGAAAGCAGCTGAAGCATGTACATGTAGATATGGTGTAATCTATTCATACAGAAATAGAAGCACGGAAGTGTCATTGTGCGATTTTGAAGCAACACGTATCTCAGACTGTTTTTATCTCCTGTAAATGTATAGGCACACCCAGAATCTTACTATCATACACTGTCCAATGAAAGAGGGAGAGGTAGAATGCAGGAGGAGAAGGAAGGAGAGAGATGGAGAATGAAATAAAAGAATGAATGGGGGCTTGTGTGGTGGTATCACCTTGAGAATGTCTCCTTGTGCCAGTTGGAAGGTGCTTGCTGAGACGTTGATGCCCTTTCCTGTCTCTACCTGAATGCTGTAGACACACTCGTGGCTGTTGTCATAGTTTAGTGGGTAGTTGGGCGACAACACAACTCCTTCGCTGTTGGAAACGGTTGAGCCGCACTCCGCTACGGGACAAAAGAGACAGCATAGAATAAGTGACCAAACGAGAGAATTCTCTTCAATGTCTGCAACGTTCCCTGTCATGGATATATTCAGCATATCATTACACTGTGCAAAAGTCTAGAGTTCAAATTCATTCAGAAAATCCTATTTCTAATCGCTATAGTTTTCAAGGTATGTTCCTTTTCATACTGTAATGTAGCATCATCATCAGTACTGTGAAAAAGTAGTCTAACATCACAAGTTGGAAAACAGATTGAATACACTTCTGTCCCAATATCTGTCCCAATATCATTCTTACGTTCAAGTTTTCACCTGTAGAGACTAGGATTATAGATATAGAGAGATACAGACTAGAGAGATAGAGAGATAGATATACAGAGATACAGGCTAGAGAGATACAGACTAGAGAGATAGAGAGATAGATATACAGAGATACAGGCTAGAGAGATACAGACTAGAGAGATAGATATACAGAGATACAGGCTAGAGAGATACAGACTAGAGAGATAGAGAGATAGATATACAGAGATACAGGCTAGAGAGATACAGACTAGAGAGATACAGACTAGAGAGATACAGACTAGAGAGATACAGACTAGAGAGATACAGACTAGAGAGATACAGACTAGAGAGATACAGACTAGAGAGATACAGACTAGAGAGATACAGACTAGAGAGATCCAGACTAGAGAGATAGAGAGATAGATATACAGAGATACAGGCTAGAGAGGTACAGACTAGAGAGGTACAGACTAGAGAGGTACAGACTAGAGAGATACAGACTAGAGAGATCCAGACTAGAGAGATACAGACTAGAGAGATAGCGACTAGAGAGATACAGGCTAGAGAGGTACAGACTAGAGAGATACAGACTAGAGAGATCCAGACTAGAGAGATACAGACTAGAGAGATAGCGACTAGAGAGATACAGACTAGAGAGATACAGACTAGAGAGATACAGACTAGAGAGATACAGACTAGAGAGATACAGACTAGAGAGATACAGACTAGAGAGATACAGACTAGAGAGATACAGACTAGAGAGATACAGACTAGAGAGATACAGACTAGAGAGATACAGACTAGAGAGATACAGACTAGAGAGATACAGACTAGAGAGATACAGACTAGAGAGATACAGACTAGAGAGATACAGACTAGAGAGATCCAGACTAGAGTGATACAGACTAGAGAGATACAGACTAGAGAGATACAGACTAGAGAGATACAGACTAGAGAGATACAGACTAGAGAGATAGCGACTAGAGAGATACAGACTAGAGAGATACAGACTAGAGAGATACAGACTAGAGAGATACAGACTAGAGAGATAGAGACTAGAGAGATCCAGACTAGAGAGATACAGACTAGAGAGATAAAGATATAGAGAGATATAAAGAAAAATAATCGAGGACACTGTCTGAGACCATATTACCCAAAGCCATATACAGAATACAGTAGCTATCCATTTCCTGCTGTTGTCAACCTTCTCCTCTGCTATAAATAGATACTTGTATATACATTGCCCTATCCACAGTCCACACAGAAGCAATAAGCAAATGAAAGCAGCTGACCACGTACCCACACACCTTGGCAGAGGGGCACTCCACACGCGGCGACCGCCTCCCAGGCACCAGATCTCCACCGCCCCCTGTAGGCGATAGCCCGTATTGCAGGAGAAAACCAGCGAGTCTCCGATGCCAAAGCTGATGCCTGTGTGCCAGCCAAACCTGGGGGTCCCGGGGTCCTCACACGGCTCCAGATTATACTCTAAGGAAACCAAACAACATGGGGTATTTCCAAAGTCGTCTTTCCTTGATTTCTCACGTCCTCTCTCCTTGCCGTCACTTCTCAAAACACATTGGAGAAGAAAGGCTGAGGGGAGGGACCTTGGATCTTCTCCTCCAATGCAGTTTGGGGAGCCGAGGAGAGAGGAAGCGAGGAAAGATGAATAAAGAAAGGGGGAAGTCATTGGGGTACAACAGGAAACAACATTGTCATCCGAAGGGAAAGGAAGGGGGACAGTATTAGGACATCACTCATTCAACTCTGCTGAACAAAGCTCCATTACCAAACCAGTCAATCTTATCAAAGGTTACAAAAAGGTTGTGAGCAGAATTATAAGCAGGACAATCTATAGATGATAATTACAGTATGCACACAGAACCGACTCTCGGGTAAGACCATGAATATTCATGAGTTGCTGCACCAAGATACGCTTCAGTCTGATGAGCAGGAGGCAAACATTTAGCCAGGCTGTTTCAATGGCAGAAGTTATTCCCATTAACTCTGACAGAGCAACAGACAGACTACAGTCCTCACCTCTGGATATTCGCCTGGACAGCCTTCATGATGGCCGCGTCCCAAACTGCACCATATTCCCTACCCACTGGGCACAGACACCAATTCAATGTCTTTTCTACGATGGTTCAACTCAATTTCATTGAAATGATGTGGAAACAACGTTGATTCAACCAGAGTGTGCCCAGTGGATATGTAGTGCCCGACATCCCCTATGAGAGCTGGTCAAAAGTAGTGCACCACATCCCCTATGAGGCCTGGTCAAAAGTAGTGTACCACATCCCCTATGAGGCCTGGTCAAAAGTAGTGCACCACATCCCCTATGAGCCCTTTACATTTACATCATTTAGCAGACGCTCTTATCCAGAGCGACATACAGGAGCAATTAGGGTTAAATGATTTTTCACCTAGTCGTCATCAGTCTCAGAGCTTCAGTCCACGCTAAGCCTGCTTTAACCCTCACTGCTAAATCACTCTCCTTACATGTTACTCTATATGCTTTACCAAGAGCTTAACACAGATATCTCTCTCTCTCATCCCGCTCTCTCTCTCATCCCGCTCTCTCTCTCATCCCGCTCTCTCTCTCTCTCTCATCCCTCTCTCTCTCTCTCTCTCTCATCCCTCTCTCTCTCTCTCTCTCTCTCTCTCTCTCTCTCTCTCTCTCTCTCTCTCTCTCTCTCTCTCTCTCTCTCTCTCTCTCTCTCTCTCTCTCTCTCTCTCTCTCTCTCTCTCTCTCTCTCTCTCTCTCTCTCTCTCTCTCTCTCTCTCTCTCTCTCTCTCTCTCTCTCTCTCTCTCTCTCTCTCTCTCTCTCTCTCTCTCTCTCTCTCTCTCTCTCTCTCTCTCTCTCTCTCTCTCTCTCTCTCTCTCTCTCTCTCTCTCTCTCTCTCTCTCTCTCTCTCTTTCTCACCTGAGTAGGATATGTTGAATCCTTGAAAGGATATAGAGAAGTCGGATATGAAGCGAAGCTGGGCCTTGAAGTTCCCGTAGAGGCCTGCGTTGACAGGCGCCGGGCGCTCGGAGCCGGTGAGGCGAGCTAAAGGTAGGGCGAAGCTACCGTTCTCAGTGATCAGGAGGTAGTCATGGTGATCTTCCAAGTGGAAGGAATGAAACATGAACTGGACCCCTGAACAGAGCATAGCGGAGAGAAGAGAAGATACATCAGATCATCAGATGGGATGACATAGCTCAAATGTTACAAATGGGATCATTCCCAAGTAAGAAAGAGGACGTTTAAAGCTCTTTTATTCATTCACATTTTACATTTTTAGTCATTTAGCAGACGCTCTTATCCAGAGCGACTTACAGGAGCAATTAGGGTTAAGTGCCTTGCTCAAGGGCACATCGACAGATTCTTCACCTGGTCGGCTCGGGGATTAGAACCAGCGACCTTTCGGTTACTGGCACAACGCTCTTAACCAATAAGCTACCTGCCGCCAAGGTAAGAGCACCTTAGTAAAGTGCACCTTGAAAGTGAAATCTGATACAACATGGCATCTAGTTTTAATACAGGCATACGCTTGACACTGTCATACATAGTTCTGTAGGTCCCTTTGGATAAAAATGGCTTTGGCTGTAGGTCCCGTTGGATAAAAAATGCTTTCCTACCTTTCCCATGTCCGACCTCCACTGTCCAGGTGCAGTTTAGAGAGTTAGGGTAGAGTTCTGGATATCCAGGAGACAGGATGATACCACCAGGTCCTCTCACGTCCCCACCACAAGATGCTGGAGAATAACGAGAGACAATTATGCTAATAGACAATGCTAATGCTAGCCTGATGCTAATAGACAATGCTAATGCTAGCCTGATGCTAATACACAATGCTAATGCTAGCCTGATGCTAATAGACAATGCTAAAGCTAGCCTGATGCTAATAGACAATGCTAATGCTAGCCTGATGCTAATACACAATGCTAATGCTAGCCTGATGCTAATACACAATGCTAATGCTAGCCTGATGCTAATAGACAGTGCTAATGCTAGCCTGATGCTAATAGACAGTGCTAATGATAATAGTAGTCAACTTAATGATATGATCCTCCTCACGCTCCACTACTGACCTCATCTATAATATATTATAAACTGGGTGGTTCTAGCCCTGAATGCTGATTGGCTGAAAGCCGTGGTATATCAGACCTTATACCATGGGTATGACAAAACATTTATTTTTACTGCTCTAATTATGTTGGTAACCAGTTTATAATAGCAATAAGGCACCTCAGGGGTTTGTGGTATATGGCCAATATAACACGGCTAAGGGCTGTGTCCAGGCACTCTGTGTTGCGTCGTGCGTAAGAATAGCCCTTAGCCGTAGTATATTGGCCATATACCACACCTCCTCGGGCCTTATTGCTTAAATATACGCTATTCAGCGGACGCTTTTATCCCAAAATAATTCTATGGGTGGTCCCAGCAGGAATCAAACCCACGACCCTTGGTGTTGCAAGCACCATGCTCTACTGACTGGGCTACACATGTGCAAGTCTTCCTTATTGACATAATCAATATGATCATGTGCAAGTCTTCCTTATTGACATAACCAATATGATCATGTGCATGTCTTCCTTATTGACATAATCAATATGATCATGTCTTCCTTATTGACATAATCAATATGATCATGAGCATGTCTTCCTTATTGACATAATCAATATGATCATGAGCATGTCTTCCTTATTGACATAATCAATATGATCATGTGCATGTCTTCCTTATTGACATAATCAATATGATCATGTGCATGTCTTCCTTATTGACATAATCAATATGATCATGTCTTCCTTATTGACATCATCAATATGATCATGTCTTCCTTATTGACATAATCAATATGATCATGTCTTCCTTATTGACATAATCAATATGATCATGAGCATGTCTTCCTTATTGACGTCATCTACAGCTGATCTCGTTATCTTACCACAGCAAGTTAATGTGATAAAGTCCCCTCTCAATGGCGGCTGGGCCAAGGGGTTAATGTCAGAACCTGTTGAAGGTTATCCAGATTAATTAGCCATTGTTCACCAGCCACCAGCTTTCTACTGACTGTCATTGTGTTGTTATCATTGTAAAAGGTCATAATTTATCATCTTTAAAGGGCAATGCTTTGCAAATACGACAATTTAAAATATCCTTCTGTCAGAGTGTGTTTTTTTGTTTTTTTTGTAGCCTTGTAAACCTGTCTGGGCTTCTGGCGTTAAAGTAACATCAAAACATTGCTATGCAGATGCCCTCCAAAAACACATCATCTGGCAGGCAAATACTTGAAGTCGAACTGGTGCTTGGAGTCCATATTTTCTAAGTAATGAATACCAACGAATGCCAGGCAGTGTTTTTGGAGGACGACGACGACGCCTGTAGCTGTACAGCTGCAGTCACTAACACCCTCTACCCTAGAGGCCCCAGCTGTGTCCCAAATGGCAAGTGCACTACCCTATGGGCCCTGGTCAAAAGTAGTGCACTACCCTATGGGCCCTGGTATAACATTTACATTACATTTAAGTCATTTAGCAGACGCTCTTATCCAGAGCGACTTACAGTTAGTGAATACATATATATATATATATATATATATATATATATATATATATATATATATATAAAAAAAATTTTTCCATACTGGTCCCCCGTGGGAAACGAACCCACAACCCTGGAGTTGCAAACGCCATGCTCTATCAACTGAGCTACATCCCTGCCGGCCATTCCCTCCCCTACCCTGGACAACGCTAGGCCAATTGTGCGCCGCCCATGAATCTCCCGGTCGCGGCCGGCTGCGACAGAGCCTGGATAAAGTAGTGCACTACCCTATGGGCCCTGGTATAAAGTAGTGCACTATAGGGAAGGGAATAGGGTACCATTTGGGACACACCCGAGCCCCTCCAGGCAAACCACACTGCATCAAGCCCTACCACCCAAAATTATATCAGATGCTTAATTAATGAGCCGAGCTTACATAAAGTCATTAATAAGACATGAGCCTGGTGTTACTTGGCAAGGCTTGTGGGCTTGTGTCTGACACACCTGGACTCAGGCAGTAGTACTGTCCTGTATGCTTTGATGTGAAGAGGTTGTAGAGGGATCTTAGAGAGACCAGACCATACTACAGTAGCCAACATCTCCCCTTGCCCCCTACTGTCTCCATGTGGTCACCCTCAGTAGCCAACATCTCCCCTTACCCCCTACTGTCTCCATGTGGTCACCCTCAGTAGCCAACATCTCCCTTTACCCCCTACTGTCTCCATGTGGTCACCCTCAGTCACCCTATGTTAGGCTATGTTATATTTTTTACTTATCTATTTTTTACTTAACACTTTTTAAAAATCTTTTTTTTTTAAACTGCATTGTTGTTTAAGGGCTTGTAAGTATGCAATGCTTGAGGTAGCGCTGAGTGGAAATAGGAAGAACGCACATTTTATGGCTCATAAAAATGTTGAATACAAAGTGTTGACAGCGCTGAGTAAGAACTTAAACATGAACTCACTCATAAAAACAGCAGCTCTTTGCTGTATTCGTTGACAGTCTCTCTCTCTAGTCATGGTTTTAAAAACGTTTTGAAATCTCACATTATCAACTTTGCTGTAGCTTTCTTTTTACGCCTGCTACGTTACTGCAGACACGGTCATCTGAGCCATCCGATTGGCCAGCGGTAGGCCTATAGTGCACATGATTTGCTCTCTGGGCCCGCCGGGAAGGTAGAGTTTGCACCTTCAGACACATGAAATGGTTCAAAATGGTAACAGTTGGCCTACCCGGAGCGCAGGTCAGGTGAATCAGGTGCACCTACCGCCGACAGCCCGAGACGAATAAAACAAAATAGGAAAACAAGGTTTTATCGTTGGGTTTTTTACATAACTGTTGGTTAGTGACCACTGCTCTAGAATGTTGGGTGAAGTGGGCTGATATTTCTGCGTGGCAGTCTCGGGGCTTCTGTGGGCTGATATTTCTGCATGGCAGTCTCGGGGCTCGCAAGCTCAGTTTACCATCCTACCCCCTTACCCCCTAACCCTCTACCATCCTACCCCCTTACCCCCTAACCCTCTACCATCCTACCCCCTTACCCCCTAACCCTCTACCATCCTACCCCCTTACCCACTAACTCCTTACCATCCTACCCCCTTACCCCCTAACCCTCTACCATCCTACCCCCTTACCCCCTAACCCTCTACCATCCTACCCCCTTTACCCCCTAACCCTCTACCATCCTACCCCCTTACCCCCTAACCCTCTACCATCCTACCCCCTTACCCCCTAACCCTCTACCATCCTACCCCCTTACCCCCTAACCCTCTACCATCCTACCCCCTTACCCCCTAACCCTCTACCATCCTACCCCCTTACCCCCTAACCCTCTACCATCCTACCCCCTTACCCCCTAACCCTCTACCATCCTACCCCCTTACCCACTAACTCCTTACCATCCTACCCCCTTACCCCCTAACCCTCTACCATCCTACCCCCTTACCCCCTAACCCTCTACCATCCTACCCCCTTACCCCCTAACCCTCTACCTTCCAACCCCCTTACCCCCTAACCCTCTACCATCCTACCCCCTTTACCCCCTAACCCTCTACCATCCTACCCCCTTACCCCCTAACCCTCTACCATCCTACCCCCTTACCCCCTAACCCTCTACCATCCTACCCCCTTACCCCCTAACCCTCTACCATCCTACCCCCTTACCCCCTAACCCTCTACCATCCTACCCCCTTACCCACTAACCCCCTACCATCCTACCTCCTACCATCCTACCTCCTAACCCCCTACCATCCTACCTCCTAACCCCCTACCATCCTACCACCTAACCCCCTACCATCCTACCTCCTAACTCCCTACCATCCTACCTCCTAACCCCCAACCCCCTACATTCTGTGGTCCTCTGTAGCTCAGCTGGTAGAGCACGGCGCTTGTAACGCCAAGGTAGTGGGTTCGATCCCCGGGACCACCCATACACAAAAAAATGTATGCACGCATGACTGTAAGTCGCTTTGGATAAAAGCGTCTGCTAAATGGCTTATTATTATTACTAACCCCCTACCATCCTACCCCCTACCATCCTACCTCCTAACGCCCAACCCCCTACCATCCTACCTCCTAACGCCCTACCATACTACCTCCTAACGCCCTACCATCCTACCCACTAACTCCCTACCATCCTACCTCCTAACCCCCTACCATCCTACCTCCTAACCCCCAACCATCCTACCTCCTAACACCCTACCATCCTACCTCCTAACGCCCTAACGCCATACCATCCTACCCCCTAACCCCCTACCATCCTACCTCCTAACGCCCTACCATCCTACCTCCTAAAACCCTACCATCCTACCCCCTAACGCCCTACCATCCTACCCCCTAACGCCCTACCATCCTACCTCCTAACGCCCTACCATCCTACCTCCCTACCATCCTACCTCCCTACCATCCTACCCCCTAACGCCCTACCATCCTATCCCCTAACGCCCTACCATCCTACCTCCTAACGCCCTACCATTCTACCTCCTACCTCCCTACCATCCTACCTCCTAACGCCCTACCATCCTACCCCATAACGCCCTACCCCCTAACGCCCTACCATCCTACCAGCCAACATCTCCCTTTACCCCCTACTGTCTCCATGTGGTCACCCTCAGTAGCCAACATCTCCCCTTACCCCCTACTGTCTCCATGTGGTCACCCTCAGTAGCCAACATCTCCCCTTACCCCCTACTGTCTCCATGTGGTCACCCTCAGTAGCCAACATCTCCCTTTACCCCCTACTGTCTCCATGTGGTCACCCTCAGTAGCCAACATCTCCCTTTACCCCCTACTGTCTCCATGTGGTCACCCTCAGTAGCCAACATCTCCCTTTACCCCCTACTGTCTCCATGTGGTCACCCTCAGTCACCCTATGTTAGGCTATGTTATATTTTTTACTTATCTATTTTTTACTTAACACTTTTTAAAAATCTTTTTTTTTTAAACTGCATTGTTGTTTAAGGGCTTGTAAGTATGCAATGCTTGAGGTAGCGCTGAGTGGAAATAGGAAGAACGCACATTTTATGGCTCATAAAAATGTTGAATACAAAGTGTTGACAGCGCTGAGTAAGAACTTAAACATGAACTCACTCATAAAAACAGCAGCTCTTTGCTGTATTCGTTGACAGTCTCTCTCTCTAGTCATGGTTTTAAAAACGTTTTGAAATCTCACATTATCAACTTTGCTGTAGCTTTCTTTTTACGCCTGCTACGTTACTGCAGACACGGTCATCTGAGCCATCCGATTGGCCAGCGGTAGGCCTATAGTGTACATGATTTGCTCTCTGGGCCCGCCGGGAAGGTAGAGTTTGCACCTTCAGACACATGAAATGGTTCAAAATGGTAACAGTTGGCCTACCCGGAGCGCAGGTCAGGTGAATCAGGTGCACCTACCGCCGACAGCCCGAGACGAATAAAACAAAATAGGAAAAAAAGGTTTTATCGTTGCGTTTTTTACATAACTGTTGGTTAGTGACCACTGCTCTAGAATGTTGGGTGAAGTGGGCTGATATTTCTGCGTGGCAGTCTCGGGGCTTCTGTGGGCTGATATTTCTGCATGGCAGTCTCGGGGCTCGCAAGCTCAGTTTAGAGGGAACATTGCTCCTAAACACCTAACCACTTACCATCCTACCCCCTTACCCCCTAACCCTCTACCATCCTACCCCCTTACCCACTAACTCCTTACCATCCTACCCCCTTACCCCCTAACCCTCTACCATCCTACCCCCTTACCCCCTAACCCTCTACCATCCTACCCCCTTACCCCCTAACCCTCTACCATCCTACCCCCTTACCCACTAACTCCTTACCATCCTACCCCCTTACCCCCTAACCCTCTACCATCCTACCCCCTTACCCCCTAACCCTCTACCATCCTACCCCCTTACCCCCTAACCCTCTACCTTCCAACCCCCTTACCCCCTAACCCTCTACCATCCTACCCCCTTTACCCCCTAACCCTCTACCATCCTACCACCTTACCCCCTAACCCTCTACCATCCTACCCCCTTACCCACTAACTCCTTACCATCCAACCCCCTTACCCCCTAACCCTCTACCATCCTACCCCCTTACCCCCTAACCCTCTACCATCCTACCCCCTTACCCCCTAACCCTCTACCATCCTACCCCCTTTACCCCCTAACCCTCTACCATCCTACCCCCTTACCCACTAACTCCTTACCATCCAACCCCCTTACCCCCTAACCCTCTACCATCCTACCCCCTTACCCCCTAACCCTCTACCATCCTACCCCCTTACCCTCTACCATCCTACCCCCTTACCCCCTAACCCTCTACCATCCTACCCCCTTTACCCCCTAACCCTCTACCTTCCAACCCCCTTACCCCCTAACCCTCTACCATCCTACCCCCTTACCCCCTAACCCTCTACCATCCTACCCCCTTACCCCCTAACCCTCTACCATCCTACCCCCTTACCCCCTAACCCTCTACCATCCTACCCCCTTACCCACTAACCCCCTACCATCCTACCTCCTACCATCCTACCTCCTAACCCCCTACCATCCTACCTCCTAACCCCCTACCATCCTACCACCTAACCCCCTACCATCCTACCTCCTAACTCCCTACCATCCTACCTCCTAACCCCCAACCCCCTACATTCTGTGGTCCTCTGTAGCTCAGCTGGTAGAGCACGGCGCTTGTAACGCCAAGGTAGTGGGTTCGATCCCCGGGACCACCCATACACAAAAAAATGTATGCACGCATGACTGTAAGTCGCTTTGGATAAAAGCGTCTGCTAAATGGCTTATTATTATTACTAACCCCCTACCATCCTACCCCCTACCATCCTACCTCCTAACCCCCAACCCCCTACCATCCTACCTCCTAACGCCCTACCATACTACCTCCTAACGCCCTACCATCCTACCCACTAACTCCCTACCATCCTACCTCCTAACCCCCTACCATCCTACCTCCTAACCCCCAACCATCCTACCTCCTAACACCCTACCATCCTACCTCCTAACGCCCTAACGCCATACCATCCTACCCCCTAACCCCCTACCATCCTACCTCCTAACGCCCTACCATCCTACCTCCTAAAACCCTACGATCCTACCCCCTAACGCCCTACCATCCTACCCCCTAACGCCCTACCATCCTACCTCCTAACGCCCTACCATCCTACCTCCTACCTCCCTACCATCCTACCTCCCTACCATTCTACCTCCTAACGCCCTACCATCCTACCCCCTAACGCCCTACCATCCTACCCCCTAACGCCCTACCATCCTACCTCCTAACGCCCTACCATTCTACCTCCCTACCATCCTACCTCCTAACGCCCTACCATCCTACCCCATAACGCCCTACCATCCTACCTCCTACCTCCCTACCATCCTACCCCCTAACATCCTACCTCCAACCATCCTACCTCCTAACGCCCTACCATCCTACCTCCTAACGCCCTACCATCCTACCCCCTAACCCCCTACCATCCTAACCCCCTACCATCCTACCTCCTAACCCCCAACCCCCTACCATCCTACCTCCTAACGCCCTACCATCCTACCCCCTAACGCCCTACCATTCTACCTCCTACCTCCCTACCATCCTACCTCCTACCTCCCTACCATCCTACCTCCTAATGCCCTACCATCCTACCCCCTAACGCCCTACCCCCTAACGCCCTACCATCCTACCTCCTAACGCCCTACCATCCTACCTCCTACCTCCCTACCATCCTACCCCCTAACGCCCTACCATCCTACCCCCTAACCCCCTACCATCCTACCTCCTACCTCCCTACCATCCTACCTCCCAACCATCCTACCTCCTAACGCCCTACCATCCTACCTCCTAACGCCCTACCATCCTACCTCCTAACCCCCAACCCCCTACCATCCTACCCCCTAACCCCCTACCATCCTACCTCCTAACCCCCAACCCCCTACCATCCTACCTCCTAACGCCCTACCATCCTACCCCCTAACGCCCTACCATCCTACCTCCTAACGCCCTACCATTCTACCTCCTACCTCCCTACCATCCTACCTCCTATCTCCCTACCATCCTACCTCCTAACGCCCTACCATCCTACCCCCTAACGCCCTACCCCCTAACGCCCTACCATCCTACCTCCTAACGCCCTACCATCCTACCTCCTACCATCCTACCCCCTAACGCCCTACCATCCTACCCCCTAACCCCCTACCATCCTACCTCCTACCTCCCTACCATCCTACCCCCTAACCCCCTACCATCCTACCTCCTACCTCCCTACCATCCTACCTCCCAACCATCCTACCTCCTAACGCCCTACCATCCTACCTCCTAACGCCCTACCATCCTACCCCCTAACCCCCTACCATCCTACCTCCTAACCCCCAACCCCCTACCATCCTACCCCCTAACCCCCTACCATCCTACCTTCTACCCCCCAACCCCCTACCATCCTAACCCCCAACCCCCTACCATCCTACCCCCTAACCCCCTACCATCCTACCTTCTACCCCCCAACCCCCTACCATCCTAACCCCCTAACCCCCTACCATCCTACCCCCTAACCCCCTACCATCCTACCTCCTAACCCCCAACCCCCTACCATCCTACCTCCTAACGCCCTACCATCCTACCCCCTAACGCCCTACCATTCTACCTCCTACCTCCCTACCATCCTACCTCCTACCTCCCTACCATCCTACCTCCTAATGCCCTACCATCCTACCCCCTAACGCCCTACCCCCTAACGCCCTACCATCCTACCTCCTAACGCCCTACCATCCTACCTCCTACCTCCCTACCATCCTACCCCCTAACGCCCTACCATCCTACCCCCTAACCCCCTACCATCCTACCTCCTACCTCCCTACCATCCTACCTCCCAACCATCCTACCTCCTAACGCCCTACCATCCTACCTCCTAACGCCCTACCATCCTACCTCCTAACCCCCAACCCCCTACCATCCTACCCCCTAACCCCCTACCATCCTACCTCCTAACCCCCAACCCCCTACCATCCTACCTCCTAACGCCCTACCATCCTACCTCCTAACGCCCTACCATCCTACCCCCTAACCCCCTACCATCCTACCTCCTAACGCCCTACCATTCTACCTCCTACCTCCCTACCATCCTACCTCCTACCTCCCTACCATCCTACCTCCTAACGCCCTACCATCCTACCCCCTAACGCCCTACCCCCTAACGCCCTACCATCCTACCTCCTAACGCCCTACCATCCTACCTCCTACCATCCTACCCCCTAACGCCCTACCATCCTACCCCCTAACCCCCTACCATCCTACCTCCTACCTCCCTACCATCCTACCCCCTAACCCCCTACCATCCTACCTCCTACCTCCCTACCATCCTACCTCCCAACCATCCTACCTCCTAACGCCCTACCATCCTACCTCCTAACGCCCTACCATCCTACCCCCTAACCCCCTACCATCCTACCTCCTAACCCCCAACCCCCTACCATCCTACCCCCTAACCCCCTACCATCCTACCTTCTACCCCCCAACCCCCTACCATCCTAACCCCCAACCCCCTACCATCCTACCCCCTAACCCCCTACCATCCTACCTTCTACCCCCCAACCCCCTACCATCCTAACCCCCTAACCCCCTACCATCCTACCCCCTAACCCCCTACCATCCTACCTCCTAACCCCCTACCATCCTACCTCCTAACCCCCTACCATCCTACCCCCCTAACCCCCTACCATCCTACCTCCTAACCCCCTACCATCCTACCCCCTAACCCCTAACCCCCTACCATCCTACCTCCTAACGCCCTACCATCCTACCCCCTAACCCCTAACCCCCTACCATCCTACCCCCTAACCCCCTACCATCCTACCTCCTAACCCCCTACCATCCTACCCCCTACCATCCTACCCCTTACCATCCTCCCTCCTACTGGAAGACTCTACTAACTAACTCTGTCTGTAATATTGTCCCAGTAGAGATGTGAGTGACTGGAAGACTGTCTCTATATCATGTATTATTTGATGTACAGTGTAGGGGGTCTTAGAGATACTACAGTATAGCGTATTTTAGTACATCATGCCCTATGACCCCCTGCCAACCTCCTCACGCGCTTTCTCTCTAGTACACCGTCCCTGTAGAGGTGTGATGACTGGGAGAATCTACCAACTACGCCACTGGAATATTTAAAAGTCCCTTTGTGCATTTCAGGACAACAAAGGAGACTGTTTATTTATTAAAGGATGCAAGTATAGCATCACCAGGAATACTGCTAGGGGGGGTGACATTAAAAGTGAATCCCTGCCCAGTAGGTGTTGGATGAACCGTATTAATATCCTTAAACCCTCAGCCCAGATCTGTGTGTGCAGCAGATTGGTCTGAATATGGTTGCCATGCCATGCTGGAGAGAAGGTTACATGTTTGGCATTCAAAGGAACAAACACAGCAGAGAGGAGTTGGCTAGAGCACATCCAGATGGGACCAGGCTAACTTCACTGAGATGACACATTCAGATGGGACCAGGCTAACTTCACTGAGATGACACATCCAGATGGGACCAGGCTAACTTCACTGAGATGACACATTCAGATGGGACCAGGCTAACTTCACTGAGATGACACATCCAGATGGGACCAGGCTAACTTCACTGAGATGACACATCCAGATGGGACCAGGCTAACTTCACTGAGATGACACATCCAGATGGGACCAGGCTAACTTCACTGAGATGATACATTAAGATGATGATCTATTGGTGGTCTAGGGTGGTCTAGCAGTTTAGAGCTGCTGTCTCTGGAACGCAGACCACCGCAGCATGGATTCCAATGCAGACCACCGCAGCATGGGTTCCACTACAGACCACCGCAGCATGGGTTCCACTACAGACCACCGCAGCATGGGTTCCACTACAGACCACCGCAGCATGGGTTCCAATACAGACCACCGCAGCATGGGTTCCAATACAGACCACCGCAGCATGGGTTCCACTACAGACCACCGCAGCATGGGTTCCACTACAGACCACCGCAGCATGGGTTCCACTACAGACCACCGCAGCATGGGTTCCACTACAGACCACCGCAGCATGGGTTCCAATACAGACCACCGCAGCATGGGTTCCAATACAGACCACCGCAGCATGGGTTCCAATACAGACCACCGCAGCATGGGTTCCACTACAGACCACCGCAGCATGGGTTCCACTACAGACCACCGCAGCATGGGTTCCACTACAGACCACCGCAGCATGGGTTCCACTACAGACCACCGCAGCATGGGTTCCAATACAGACCACCGCAGCATGGGTTCCACTACAGACCACCGCAGCATGGGTTCCAATACAGACCACCGCAGCATGGGTTCCAATACAGACCACCGCAGCATGGGTTCCACTACAGACCACCGCAGCATGGGTTCCAATACAGACCACCGCAGCATGGGTTCCACTACAGACCACCGCAGCATGGGTTCCACTACAGACCACCGCAGCATGGGTTCCAATGCAGACCACCGCAGCATGGGTTCCAATACAGACCACCGCAGCATGGGTTCCAATGCAGACCACCGCAGCATGGGTTCCACTACAGACCACCGCAGCATGGGTTCCACTACAGACCACCGCAGCATGGGTTCCACTACAGACCACCGCAGCATGGGTTCCAATGCAGACCACCGCAGCATGGGTTCCAATACAGACCACCGCAGCATGGGTTCCACTACAGACCACCGCAGCATGGGTTCCAATGCAGACCACCGCAGCATGGGTTCCAATACAGACCACCGCAGCATGGGTTCCACTACAGACCACCGCAGCATGGGTTCCACTACAGACCACCGCAGCATGGGTTCCACTACAGACCACCGCAGCATGGGTTCCAATGCAGACCACCGCAGCATGGGTTCCAATGCAGACCACCGCTATTTCAGCACACTCTCCTCTCTTTCTCTCTCCTATCCAATCAATACAAAGATGTAAGGAGTGGGACGACAACCAGTCCTTAAAAAAATTATATAATCTATTTAGTAACATACCATCACATGTGAAAGGTATGAGTTGGTTGAACCGTATGAATACCATTACATGAACCCTGTTCCCAGATCTGTATGTTCTTCAGCCAACCACTCTGGCTATCATTGGTCAGGCCATAGTTGGCTAAAGCAGGACTTGGCGAAAAGTGAATACAGATTGCACCAGGCTATCTTAAACTAGATTACACATAATACAATCTAAACCGTAGCATCATACGTGGGCAGTGGACAAGGCTTGCTTAATTGAGATGATACATTAAGATTATTATCTATTTAGTAACATACCATCACTATAAAAAATGTAGCCTTGAAGCCAGTTCCACTGTTTTTTTAAACATAATTTGTGTTATCCGGGACTGATTAAGACTTGAGACACCAGGTGGGTGCGATGAATGTTCAGGTAGAACAGAGAAGCAGCAGCAGTAGTCCAGACCTTATAGGGTCAGATTGTAATCCCCTGTTATACAGGCTAACGTACCGTCACATGTGGGCAGAGGACGGCTCCACCAGTGGTTCTTCTCACAGACCAGGGGTTCCTCGTGACTGAGCCTGTATCCCTGGTCACACTGGAAAGACACTGTGGACCCGATGGCCAGGTCATGGCCGTACCGCACGCCGTTCACCGGGACCCCAGGGTCCATGCACGATGACGTGTCCAACGTCACAACTGGAGAAAAGAAAAAAAAGAAAAAAGAAGATATTTCCACCGTATGAAGTCGAAAACAAGACTCAGAAATTGTAAAAATGACGATACTGCCCTTTTTGTGTAAGAGCTGTTTGGAGAAAAAAAATTAGTGGAATTTCCTGTTCAGGCTGGGATAGAACTTTAGGCCCACGTTATGACGTCACAAGGCGATCTGGTTATAATAGACCAATGACTGTTCATCTGGGTAAGGGGGGGTGGACTCTAGACCATTCTATCAGCCAATCAGAGCTGTGTGTGTGTAAATATCTTCACATTTCCTAATGCCCACACGCGATCAGACTGAGCATTTTAAAGGCCAAAAGGAGGCTGAGGAAAATAAATGATAAAAAAATATATATATGTTGGAGTTATTTTCATTAAATAAACACACAGTGATTTTATTGGACATACGGTGATGATTTTAAAATGAAAAATTACAAAGACTGCATGGGGGGCTTTAAGCAAATGATCCCAATTTTAGTAGTAGCAGCTTGTGACTAGTTCATGATAAGTAGCCTAGGCTAGATTTAATAGCTGTATGATATTTAATATCTGGCTGATCTGTTGTTATTGTCTTAAAATACTGCATATTTTGTCATTTTCTTCCCATATAATCAAAATATACAGTATTACACCTACAACCCAATGGTATGTGTTTTAAATTTAAAGGGGTATTTCGGGATTTTGGCAATGAAGCCGTTTATCTACTTCCACAGAGTCAGATGAACTCGTGGACACCGTTTTTAATGTCTCTGCCTCCAGTATGAAGGAAGTTAGAGGTAGTTTTGCGAGCCAATGCTAACTAGCGTCAGCGCAATGACTATACGTCTATTGGTATCTGCTAGCATGATGACAGATACCAATATACTTGCAGTTATTGCCAGTCATTGCGCTAATGCTAGTTAGCAATTGCGCTAGCGCTAGTTGGCAACTTCCTTCAAACTGCATGCAGAAACATAAAGTGAATGGTATGCAGAAACATATCAATGGTAACGATGAGTTAATTTGACTCTGGTGAAGTAGTTAAAGTGCCTCATTGTCAAAATGCCGAAGTATTCCTGCAAACATCTTGAATTAGGGACAAATTTGAACAATTACAGTTTTTCTCAATTGCTAAAACACTAAACCCTATTGTCTGAACCAAATGCTCAGTTGCCTGAACCCACTGATTGAATCAATCACTCTTTTGGCAAAACCATAAGCACTTTTCACCTGTTTAGACATAACTTGCCAACACATTTTCATTGTGATGCACACGTGCTGCATAATGGTGAGCACAGGTGACAAAAGTCAAACACAATTAGAGCACAGGTGTCACCACTTGAACACAACAACTAAAAATTGATCACACTTGTGGCTAATGATGTGAGGGAACATGTACAGTAAGCCAGTTCAGAGAGCACTGGTTTGTGAGGCCCTACAATGGATAGAAATCTGAGAGGAAGAGTTCGTGTGAGAGGAGGTCGAGGTGGTCGAGGTGGTCAGCGAAAACAAAGAACAGTAATATCTGATGAAATCAGAGCTACTGTGATTGACCATGTTCTTGTCCATGGTATGAGCATGAGGGAGGCTGGACAAAGGGTACAACCAAACATCAGTAGATTCACTTTGTCCACCATAATCCGAAGATTTAGAGAAGAGAACAGGTAATTACCTTTTTTTGACATTATAGTACAGTATGTAAATGTTGACAGCAATTACTGTATGACATACTATATACTGTACCACAGTATACTGTAAGTAAATATATGTTTCAGTACATCACTGTACCAATGTACTGTAGTATTGTAATGGAGGGTTGGTCTAACTGTTTGTAGGCCTAGTATTCCATGTATATTTTTTGTAACTCCATGTTCTCTTTTTGTAGAATTGAAAGACTGCCACATGGGGGTGGGAGGACAGGTATGTTCTCCCCACACCAAGAGACCCTAATTGTTGATATGGTCCGTGAGAACAATGCTATTAAACTGAGCGAAATTCAGCAGAAGATCATTGAGGACCATTTAAATTTTGAGGGTATCAACAGTGTCAGCCTCTCTACTGTTGATCGTGTCCTCAAGCGCAACAGACTGCGCATGAAACAGCTATACAGAGTGCCCTTTGATCGTAAATCAGACAGAGTCAAAGAGCAAAGATTCCAGTATGTACAGGTTGGCATATATCCAGACACATTCAATGTTGATTACTCTAAGTAGTGATTTACTGTAGTGGCCTAAATCACTTTTTCCGTATCACTTACAAAACTATATCTATTTCTACAGAGGGTTTTTCAACTGGATGCAATGGAAAGACCCCATCAATACATCTACATGGATGAAGCTGGGTTTAATCTCACCAAAAGGAGAAGGAGAGGCCGTAATGTGATTGGCCATCGGGCCATTGTTGGTGTTCCTGGGCAGCGTGGTGGCAATGTCACATAGGGGCGGCAGGTAGCTTAGTGGGTAAGAGCGTTGTGCCAGTAACCGAAAGGTCGCTGGTTCTAATCCCCGAGCTGACTAGGTGAAAAATCTGTCGATGTGCCCTTAAGCAAGGCACTTAACCCTAATTGCTCCTGTAAGTCGCTCTGGATAAGAGCGTCTGCTAAATGACTAAAATGTAAATGTAAAATTATGTGCTGCCATCAGCAATCATGGGGTTGTCCACCATCATGCCAACCTGGGGCCCTACAACACTCACCAGCTCCTCATTTTCCTCAATCACATGCGAGATGCTTTGTTAGGGCAGCAGGATGTGCATCCCATCTATGTTGTTGTTTGGGACAATGTGAGTTTTCACAGAGCCCTCCAGGTTAGAGAGTGGTACAATGTGAACCAAGGTTTTATCAATCTTTGCCTTCCACCGTACTCCCCTTTCCTAAACCCCATTGAGGAATTCTTCTCCTCATGGCGGTGGAAGGTATATGAACGCCAACCTTACACCAGGGTAAATCTCCTGCAAGCCATGGGACTTGCCTGTGGTGACATAGGTGTGGAGGCATGCCAAGCCTGGATACGGCATGCCAGGGGTTTTTTCCCCCGTTGCCTGGCCAGACAAAATGTGGCCTGTGATGTGGATGAAGTCCTGTGGCCTGACCCAGTACGGAGACATGATGCTGTGGCTGAGTAATGCACTTATTTGTATATTTTTGTACTTTATTTTTACATGGGCTTACTGTACACAAGTGGCAAACGCATAAGATTTCTGTTTTGTCTTTTTGTACAAGTGCTAAATGCACAGTTCTTTTTTGTTTTGCAACATGCATTTAGCCTACAGTGAACAATAAACATTTATTTCTCCAGCTTCATGTCCTGAGCATTGTGTTTTCTATTTTTCTACGTAGTGTTTAGTGACTGTTCAGTAGTGTTTTTTATTTTGATTGACTCGGGGCACGATTTGACAACATAGTTCAATTTTGAGCACAGATTGAACTGTTTTGAGGTGAAAGTTTGGTTTTGCAAGAAGAGGCTGAGGTTTTGTGAATGTAGCTTGAAAATTGGGTTTTGTGTTCACAGTTAAGAGAAAAGGAGAGCAGCTTTCAAGAAATGTGTCTTAGCAATCGAGAAAAACTGTAAAAAAAAAAAAGAAAGATTAATCACGACTAACTACAGAAATTAATGCGATTAATTGTGATTAATTACTTTAATCATTTGACAGCCCTAATTTACATATACCTATTTAGAATCCTACATTACTTCCAGTTTGGGACAGGATTGATAAATTCCATAAATATTCCATCTAGCAGTGTGTTGCGCTAAGTAAGGGTCCCACAGATTATTGTATGGTAGAGAAAATGTCACTCATTCTGTTCATTTTAGCAGCTGAAATGCTTTCCGGAGCAAGTACAGGAAGTCTGTTTGTTTACACTCCACGACACAGATATAATTCAGGCTACCTACTGCCCATCATGACCCTAATCTTGCTGATCAGAACTGTGTTTATGCTTTCCGCTTGATAAGAATGACTAAAGTCCAGTCTCACGTTCATAGTTTTTACATTTTACTAATTTAGCAGATGCTCTTATCCAGAGCGACTTACAGGAGCAATTAGGGTTAAGTGCCATGCTCAAGGGCACATCGACAGATTTTTCACCTAGTCGGCTCGGGGATATTAGAACCAGCGACCTTTCGGTTACTGGCACAACGCTCTTAACCACTAAGCTACCTGCCGCCCCAGACAAGTGTGTACATTCACAACTCAGACTTTCGCATAAATCATTCATTGACTTCAATAAAACTAGAGCTTGTTGTTGTCTCGTACTACTTTCATTAATTGATATCAATGGGAGACTTGTACCATATATGCGTTTGGGTCCCTAGTCAGAACACCACTCATTACGCCCACAAATACATATTGTTGTCGCCTCACTCTCGTAGAAGATCTTGAAGCCGCTGTTGGATCTGCTGTTGTCGGTGGTGAAGAGGAGGTAGATGAAGTTACTACTGCTGAACAGGAACTGGGGGGCCTGGGTCCCGTTGAACGAGCCAATCAGAGGCGACAGCAGGTTGGGACCATCATGCACCTCCAGGAAGTCATAGC
>CM062500.1:80327860-80356318 GCA_031479575.1 Coregonus ussuriensis
CATTCAGAGGGACGCCTGGGTCCGGACACTCGTTGTGGCCAAATGCTGGAGGGGAGGGAGGGAGGGAGGGAGGGAGGGAGGGAGGGAGGGAGGGAGGGGAGGGAGGGAGGGAACATGGTATAGTGTCTAATGAGAAATAAGGCCTTTCAAAAAAGAGGAAAAAGTAGGAAATGTGAGGAGAAAAGATAACTTTCTTCGTGTGAGAACAAAAGATAACTCTCTCACTGCTAGCGTACAGTAGGTCTCAGAACAACAATACCTTCTCTAGGGACTGCACCGCCTTCACAGAGAACAGACACAAAGGTTGTATTCAACCATATAATAGCCTGGGATATCATTCCCATTGAAACTGAGGGCCGTTCGTGTGCTGCCTCAATTTCATCCGCTTGTATGGTAGAATTGTAACATGCATAATGTAGTTGGCGTTACGTACAGTGGGGAAAAAAAGTATTTAGTCAGCCACCAATTGTGCAAGTTGGCGTTACGTACAGTGGGGGAAAAAAGTATTTAGTCAGCCACCAATTGTGCAAGTTCTCCCACTTAAAAAGATGAGAGAGGCCTGTCAACTATGACAGACAAATTGAGAAAAGAAAATCCAGAAAATCACATTGTAGGATTTTTAATGAATTTATGTGCAAATTATGGTGGAAAATAAGTATTTGGTCACCTACAAACAAGCAAGATTTCTGGCTCTCACAGACCTGTAACTTCTTCTTTAAGAGGCTCCTCTGTCCTCCACTCGTTACCTGTATTAATGGCACCTGTTTGAACTTGTTATCAGTATTTAAAGACACCTGTCCACAACCTCAAACAGTCACACTCCAAACTCCACTATGGCCAAGACCAAAGAGCTGTCAAAGGACACCAGAAACAAAATTGTAGACCTGCACCAGGCTGGGAAGACTGAATCTGCAATAGGTAAGCAGCTTGGTTTGAAGAAATCAACTGTGGGAGCAATTATTAGGAAATGGAAGACATACAAGACCACTGATAATCTCCCTCGATCTGGGGCTCCACGCAAGATCTCACCCCGTGGGGTCAAAATGATCACAAGAACGGTGAGCAAAAATCCCAGAACTACACGGGGGGACCTAGTGAATGACCTGCAGAGAGCTGGGACCAAAGTAACAAAGCCTACCATCAGTAACACACTACACCGCCAGGGACTCAAATCCTGCAGTGCCAGACGTGTCCCCCTGCTTAAGCCAGTACATGTCCAGGCCCGTCTGAAGTTTGCTAGAGTGCATTTGGATGATCCAGAAGAGGATTGGGAGAATGTAATATGGTCAGATGAAACCAAAATATAACTTTTTGGTAAAAACTCAACTCGTCGTGTTTGGAGGACAAAGAATGCTGAGTTGCATCCAAAGAACACCATACCTACTGTGAAGCATGGGGGTGGAAACATCATGCCTTGGGGCTGTTTTTCTGCAAAGGGACCAGGACGACTGATCCGTGTAAAGGAGAGAATGAATGGGGCCATGTATCGTGAGATTTTGAGTGAAAACCTCCTTCCATCAGCAAGGGCATTGAAGATGAAACGTGACTGGGTCTTTCAGCATGACAATGATCCCAAACACACCGTCCGGGCAACGAAGGAGTGGCTTCGTAAGAAGCATTTCAAGGTCCTGGAGTGGCCTAGCCAGTCTCCAGATCTCAACCCCATAGAAAATCTTTGGAGGGAGTTGAAAGTCCGTGTTGCCCAGCGACAGCCCCAAAACATCACTGCTCTAGAGGAGATCTGCATGGAGGAATGGGCCAAAATACCAGCAACAGTGTGTGAAAACCTTGTGAAGACTTACAGAAAACGTTTGACCTGTGTCATTGCCAACAAAGGGTATATAACAAAGTATTGAGAAACTTTTGTTATTGACCAAATACTTATTTTCCACCATAATTTGCAAATAAATTCATAAAAAATCCTACAATGTGATTTTCTGGAGAGAAAAAAATCTCATTTTGTCTGTCATAGTTGACGTGTACCTATGATGAAAATTACAGGCCTCTCTCATCTTTTTAAGTGGGAGAACTTGCACAATTGGTGGCTGACTAAATACTTTTTTCCCCCACTGTACGTACAATACAAGACAATGCTGTGTATTTGGCCGTCAGTGCCCTCTCAACAAAATCAGATGTATGACACATCTGTTAATAGAGCCTCGCAATAGAGTGGGGGTTTCTTTGAAAGGTTTGTTTTACAATATAACGTTGACACAACATTAATCCAACATCTATCTGCCCTGTGAGTGTACTGATTACTGTAGTTGATATTGAAGCTACAGTGTTCTGATTACTGTAGTTGATAATGAAGCTACAGTGTTCTGATTACTGTAGTTGATATTGAAGCTACAGTGTTCTGATTACTGTAGTTGATATTGAAGCTACAGTGTTCTGATTACTGTAGTTGATATTGAAGCTACAGTGTTCTGATTACTGTAGTTGATATTGAAGCTACAGTGTTCTGATTACTGTAGGTGATATTGAAGCTACAGTGTTCTGATTACTGTAGTTGATATTGAAGCTACAGTGTTCTGATTACTGTAGTTGATGTTGAAGCTACAGTGTTCTGATTACTGTAGTTGATATTGAAGCTACAGTGTTCTGATTACTGTAGTTGATATTGAAGCTACAGTGTTCTGATTACTGTAGTTGATATTGAAGCTACAGTGTTCTGATTACTGTAGGTGATATTGAAGCTACAGTGTTCTGATTACTGTAGTTGATATTGAAGCTACAGTGTACTGATTACTGTAGGTGATATTGAAGCTACAGTGTTAGATAAAGTCCACATTACATACAATGAAACACAAGACTGTACATTTGTAAAAAAATACAAATCCAAGTTTTCACATCCACTGGATAGGTGCAGTGAAATGTGTTGTTTTACACAGTCGGCCACAGTAGTATGGTGCCCCTGGAGCAAATTAAGGTTAAGTGCCTTGCTCAAGGGCACATCGACATACTGGCCCCCCCGTGGGAATCGAACCCACAACCCTGGCGTTGCAAACGCCATGCTCTACCAACTGAGCTACATCCCTGCCGGCCATTCCCTCCCCTACCCTGGACGACGCTGGGCCAATTGTGCGCCGCCCCATGGGTCTCCCGGTCGCGGCCGGCTTCGACAGAGCCTGGATTCAAACCAGGATCTCTAGTGGCACAGCTAGCACTGCGATGCAGTGCCTTAGACCACAGTGCCACTCGAGAGGTCTAATACATCTAATAGTACAGCCTTGCAACAGTGTGCCTTGCAGTACGACGTTGAACGAATGCTAATTCAAGGTACATTTAGTCATCAGTGCCTACTCAGAAATGTGACCTGCGTGACATATCTGGTAATAATCGAGTATTGTACTGACTGCTGTAGGTGATGTTGAATCCTCTTCCAGACATGGAGTGGTCGGCCTGGAACTCCAGCTGTAGTATGTTGGTGTTGGAGCTGAAGTGAGAGGGCACCTCCGCTCCCGAGTACCTCCCCAGGATGGACGAGGCCATCTGGTAGAACCACATCATATCAAACATTATTCAGATTCAGCATTTAAACAACACAACACTCTTAAAAAAATAAAATAAAAAAAACACAGTTAAACAACACAACACTTATTGTAAAACAAGAAAATGAAAGAAATAAACGCAAACCAAGAGGCAATAAGAGATGAACTAACCACAAACCAAGAGGCAATAAGAGATGGACTAACCACAAGCCAAGAGGCAATAAGAGATGGACTAACCACAAGCCAAGAGGCAATAAGAGATTAACTAAAATAACCTAAAATCCCTGAAAGGATGTGTAACACAGTCAAGCCACTAACAGGAAGCCGGAAGCTTTCAGGCCAAGCTAAAACGGTGGGTTTTTAAGCGTGATTTAAAAACCTCCATGGTGCACTCCCCTCTTACTAGCTACTCAATCAATTACAGTGCCTTGCAAAAGTATTCATCCCCCTTGGCGTTTTTCCTATTTTGTTGCATTACAACCTGTAATTTAAATTTATTTTTATTTGGATTTCATGTAATGGACATACACAAAATAGTCCAAATTGGTGAAGTGAAACGAAAAAAATAAATAACGGAAAAGTGGTGCGTGCATATGTGTTCACCCCCTTTGCTATGAAGCCCCTAAATAAGATCTGGTGCAACCAATTACCTTCAGAAGTCACATAATTAGATAAATAAAGTTCACCCACATGCATCTAAATGTCACATGATCTGTCACATGATCTCAGTACATATACACCTGTTCTGAAAGGCCCCAGAGTCTGCAACACCACTAAGCAAGGGGCACCACCAAGCAAGCGGCACCATGAAGACCAAGGAGCTCTCCAAACAGGTCAGGGACAAAGTTGTGGAGAAGTACAGATCAGGGTTGGGTTATAAAAAAATATCCGAAACTTTGAACATCCCACGGAGCACCATTAAATCCAATATTAAAAAATGGAAAGAATATGGCACCACAACAAACCTGCCAAGAGAGGGCTGCCCACCCAAACTCACAGACCAGGCAAGGAGGGCATTAATCAGAGAGGCAACAAAGAGACCAAAGATAACCATGAAGGAGCTGCAAAGCTCCACAGTGGAGACTGGAGTATATATCCATAGGACCACTTTAAGCCGTACACTCCACAGAGCTGGGCTTTACGGAAGAGTGGCCAGAAAAAAAGCCATTGCTTAAAGAAAAAAATAAGCAAGCACGTTTGGTGTTCGCCAAAAGGCATGTGGGAGACTCCCCAAACATATGGAAGAAGGTACTCTGGTCAGATGAGACTAAAATTCAGCTTTTTGGCCATCAAGGAAAACGCTATGTCTGGCGCAAACCCAACACCTATCATCACCCCGAGAACACCATCCCGACAGTGAAGCATGGTGGTGGCAGCATCATGCTGTGGGGATGTTTTTCATCGGCAGGGACTGGGAAACTGGTCAGAATTGAAGGAATGATGGATGGTGCTAAATACAGGGAAATTCTTGAGGGAAACCTGTTTCAGTCTTCCAGAGATTTGAGACTGGGACGGAGGTTCACATTCCAGCAGGACAATGACCCTAAACATACTACTAAAGCAACACTTGAGTGGTTTAAGGGGAAACATATAAATGTATTGGAATGGCCTAGTCAAAGCCCAGACCTCAATCCAATTGAGAATCTGTGGTATGACTTAAAGATTGCTGTACACCAGCGGAACACATCCAACTTGAAGGAGCTGGAGCAGTTTTGCCTTGAAGAATGGGCAAAAATCCCAGTGGGTAGATGTGCCAAGCTTATAGAGACATACCCCAAGAGACTTGCAGCTGTAATTGGTGGCTCTACAAAGTATTGACTTTTGGGGGGTGAATAGTTATGCACGCTCAAGTTTTCTGTATTTTTTTTGTCTTATTTCTTGTTTGTTTCACCCCCCAAAAAATGTTGCATCTTCAAAGTGGTAGGCATGTTGTGTAAATCAAATGATACAAACCCCCCCCCCCCCCCCCAATTAAAAAAAATAATAACAATTCCAGGTTGTAAGGCAACAAAATAGGAAAAATGCCAAAGGGTGAATACTTTCGCAAGCCACTGTATCAATCAATCCATTACCTGGTCCCCGTCCTTCACGGTGAGGAAGTCGTAAGGAGGCTCCAGGTCAAAGTCGTTGAAGGCCAAGTGGATCCGGCTGCCGGGCTCAGAGATGATGACCCACACACAGTTCAGGTTGTTCCCATAGCCCTCTGGGTAGTCAGGGGACAGCACAGTGCCCACGGGCGCCGTGAAGTTGGAGAAACATGGGACTGGGGGGGAGTAGGAAAAGGAATGGGGTTAGGCGTGGAAATGTTTACGTTCGCGTGTTTCATCTGTTATGTCCATCAAGGTATTCCATGGAGGCAGGATGGGAGGGTTGTCCTATAAATATACATGCTGCACCACATGGTGCTATGTTACATATGGGATGTAAAACCTGAACAGAGTAATAATGTATTTCATCATTTATTTGAATGTAAACATATTCCACGGAATTACCTTGTTGCTTTAACATGGAATTACCAACAATGAACATACTTATCCATGCTCTGCAAGGCAACGGTATGCAGTCCATATACTTACATATGCACATGGGGATGTTAGCAGACCATTGGTTGTTGTTCTGACAGGTGATCATCCTCTCTCCAATCAGCTCGAAGCCAAATTGGCACTCGAACCGCAGCACGTTCCCATTCAGAAACCCACTGCCCTCCTGGAAGCCATACAGAGGTGTGCCTGGGTCCCCGCAACTCTCCTTATCAATCTCTGTCAGAGAAAGAGGCAGGGATCAGTCAAATAGTCCTTTACCTTTTTCATACTGATAGTATATGGATTATAGGTTCTCTGATGCTGGGCCAGGTCTGGGAGGGAGGTAGTGTGATGCTGGGCCAGGTCTGGGATGGAGGTAGTCTGGTGCTGGGCCAGGTCTGGGATGGAGGTAGTGTGGTGCTGGGCCAGGTCTGGGATGGAGGTAGTGTGGTGCTGGGCCAGGTCTGGGGTGGAGGTAGTGTGGTGCTGGGCCAGGTCTGGGATGGAGGTAGTCTGGTGCTGGGCCAGGTCTGGGATGGAGGTAGTGTGGTGCTGGGCCAGGTCTGGGATGGAGGTAGTGTGGTGCTGGGCCAGGTCTGGGGTGGAGGTAGTGTGGTGCTGGGCCAGGTCTGGGATGGAGGTAGTGTGGTGCTGGGCCAGGTCTGGGATGGAGGTAGTGTGGTGCTGGGCCAGGTCTGGGATGGAGGTGTTGGAGAGTGTTTTTACCTTTTTGATCTTGAAGTTGAGTTTGTGATTTGTCAAATGTTTTAAAGTTGTATAATTTATCTGAAAAGGGGCTGGGGGCTGGGGGCTGGGGGCTGGGGGCTGGGGGCTGGGAACTGGGGCTGGGGGCTGGGGGCTGGGGGCTGGGGCTGGGGGCTGGGGGCTGGGGGCAGGTCTGGGCTAAGGTAGTTTGATAGTGTCTGTATTTCAACGTTTTATCATTATCTCCACAGAGGAGGACTGCATACTGTGTCTAGGGTTAAAGAGTTTGACAGTGTCTGCACCTTTATAGTTGACCTTGAAACCGATAGATCCCACGCTCTCATCAGACTGAAGGTGCAGCCACATTTGATGAGACATGCTGACAATAAGGTCAGGCACGAAGCTGCCCGTCAGCCTGCGGATAAGAGCACAATACAGCCAATGGCCTGTCACAATACTGCCCTTCAGCCAATCAGATCGGTTGTTATTGTAAATAAGAATATGTTCTTAATTTACTTATCTGCCTAAATAATGGTTCAATACATAGAAATAAGAGACAGGGTTATCGTAAAAGCTATTTACCTTTTCTAAACAACCAGGCATGTAAGAGAGACTTGAAAATAAGTGTTAACATGTTTATAACATGTTTATTAGGTAGGGTTAATATTAACATTTGATAACAACGTGGAATGTCAGTAGACTTAATTAAACCATTAAACAACAGACATGTTTATTAGTTAGGGTTAATATTAACATTTTATAACAACGTGGAACGTAAGTGGACTTAATCAAACCATTAAACAACAGACATGTTTATTAGTTAGGGTTAATATTAACATTTTATAACAATGTGGAACGTCAGTAGACTTAATTAAACCATCAAACAACAGACGTGTTTATTTAAGTACAATCTCCCAGCTAGATTTGGTTCTGGGATCTGAGGATAATCCAAGCATTACACTTACACTTGTATTATCGTTCTTGAATCCCCAACCTCCCCTCCGTCTCCAATGGTTAATGAGTCATAGCCGATCTCCAGGTCAAACTCCTCAAAGTTGATCTGGATAACCTGTTGAAGTATATTGATTACAATTTATTTTCTTATTCGTCATTTCCATGGAAACATCCTACGGTAAAGTTTGTCTGCCAGAGTAACATATACGGTACATGCATACACACAACATACAGTATAATGATAACGTATTTTATACTCATTTATATTATACACATTATTCATTTGGAAAACAAAATGAATGCATCACTTATTTGACTTGATTGATTTCTCTTGAGTCCAGCAGAAATAAACAGTGTGTTCATTTGAATGCCTGCATAATGAGACATGGTATATGGTAAATGACAGCTAATCCACCCCTGATACAAAGCTTCAGAGAAGATAACAGCAACACAATCACAATCCATCCAGCTACTGTAGGCACTGGTATTAAATCCTCATGTCAAAATATGAGATCAGAGAATCATTCAACATTTACCTCATATCACATTCCTAACAGACATACTACCAGCTGGTGATTTGCATAAACACACCTTTGGGAGAGTGTTTAGAATCACATTAATTCAAGTAATTTTCAGATGTTTACTAAATATCCACCCACCAGCTTTCAGTTCACAATGAGTGAAAGATAATTAAATCAAACACAGAGAAAATAAAAATGAATCCTACAAGTCCTGTCAAAAAAGATGATGTAGTCAGGTAGACGCGTGTGTTTCTCGCACCAAAAGCGAATTGTTCAAACCAGAAGCACTGCAAATGGTCTTCAGGGAGGACTTTATAGATCGCTAATGGCAGGGTCTTGACAAGCCCCTCAGAACACAAATCAAATATTGAGAAGCAATCACGCGAAGGTGAAATTTGAGATTCACTTATTGACTGAAATAATGAATTGCCTTTCAGTCCTCCCTTTTATAAGTCTTCTGGTTACAGTCCGCTACGACTACTTCCTGAATGGCACCCTATTTACCAGAGCCATATGGGGCCTGGTCAAAAGTAGTGTACTATATAGGGAATAGGGTGCTATTTGGGATGCAGTCGTAGCTGACTGTGACCGAGCTACTCTCCTCCCTTTATTTAAACGTACACACAACCAAATATAATATGACACATGCAGGGAGGCTTAATCTGAATTAAGAAAAACCCACATAGGAGCTGAGATGAAAGCTTTAAAATGCCACGCATGTCACATCTGTTGATGACAACAGCAAAAAAAATGATGGCAACATGCTGCTGTTGTTCTCTAGGACCGTGCAGCGTCTGTGCTTTTGGGGACAGGACAGGACATCGTCTTTGTATAGTGCACTTTACCAAATGGCCACTGGTCTAAGGTAGTGCCCTAAATAGGGTAAACGGGAGCCATTTGGGATGCACACTATGCCTGCAGTGTGTTCATGTAAAAAAAATTGTTTAAATCTAATTAGCAATGCACACACACTGCATAATTATCCTAATGACGTTAGGTAACGTTAGCTAACACATGGTAATGTTATACATAGATAATGACTTCAATGTCAACGAGAGACTGGGAGAGCATAGGAGAGATGACAGGTAAGGGTTTAAGCATATTATCCATACCTTATTGGGGTCACCAGCAGTGATAATCCACACGCAGTGGGAATTACTCTCGTACTGGATGGGGAAATTGGGAGACGTGAAAGTCCCCGATGGACCATGGAGAGTTGATCCGCACGTTTTCACTGAAAGAAGAGAAAGGAGTGGAATGTTTAAATGGCAGAGAGGGAATAGCACATTGTGTAAAGGCCTGCTGGTTGTAATACTCTCTGCTGTCGTACAATATTAACAGAGTTAAAGGATTGACCATTAGAATCTGCATATATCCACAGGGCCCTGGTTTAATCAAAGCACCGGGCGGAGGGCCCTCACCTTTGCAGACAGGTCTGTGGTCGCTCCAAGCAGCGAACACCTCCGCCACCCTCTGACAGGTGATGGTTTTGGAGCCTTGCAGCACATGGTCCTCATCACAGGTAAACTGAGCCGTTGCTCCAATGCTTGAACAGATAAACAACACATTCATGTAATAAATGAAGTCTTTAGAAAATAGAAAAGGGTTGAGAGGAGCTCCTCCCACACGCTCTAATATAATAAGAAGCTTTAGAATCGCTTGGAATATGGACTGAGGACATATTATGGACAGATGGACTGAGGACATATTATGGACAGATGGACTGAGGACATATTATGGACAGATGGACTGAGGATATATTATGGACAGATGGACTGAGGACATATTATGGACAGATGGACTGAGGACATATTATGGACAGATGGACTGAGGACATATTATGGACAGATGGACTGAGGACATATTATGGACAGATGGACTGAGGACATATTATGGACAGATGGACTGAGGACATATTATGGACAGATGGACTGAGGCCATATTATGGACAGACTAAAGCCTTAACTGCAAATGGCATTCCAATATATAGTTTTCTCTCTGTTTTAGTAGGGCTTATAGTCTACAGGTTTTATTCTATCCCAATTGACTCCATGGCTGCATCTCACAGGGCACTACTTTTGACCAGGGCCCATTTGGGACACAGCCCAATGTGAGGCAGGTAGACAGGCGTGTTTAGTTACAGATGAGCTCACCTGAAGTCGGTGCCGCTGCGTTTGCCGTTCTCAGGTTCCCCCGGGTCCGGGCAATAATTGGACACCTGTTTAATTCCTCCTTCATTCACTGTAGGAACACACCAATCAGGTAGACCCACAATGCACTGTTACTGGTTATCAGGATTATTGATTCACTATAGAAACACACCAATCAGGTAGACCCACAATGCACTGTTACTGGTTATCAGGATTATTGATTCACTATAGAAACACACCAATCAGGTAGACCCACAATGCACTGTTACTGGTTATCAGGATTATTGATTCACTATAGAAACACACCAATCAGGTAGACCCACAATGCACTGTTACTGGTTATCAGGATTATTGATTCACTATAGAAACACACCAATCAGGTAGACCCACAATGCACTGTTACTGGTTATCAGGTTTATTGATTCACTATAGAAACACACTAATCAGGTAGACCCATAATGCACTGTTACTGGTTATCAGGATTATTGATTCACTATAGAAACACACCAATCAGGTAGACCCATAATGCACTGTTACTGGTTATCAGGATTATTGATTCACTATAGAAACACACCAATCAGGTAGACCCATAATGCACTGTTACTGGTTATCAGGATTATTGATTCACTATAGAAACACACCAATCAGGTAGACCCATAGTGAACGGTTGGGAAAACAATGAGACAACATATTGTGGGAGGAGTTAAGCACCATTAATTGGAGCTTCATGTACAGTACTAATATTTACTAAGGTCATCTATTGGTTATCCTTGAAGTCCTTGAAGAGGAGGAGGAGGAGGAAGAAGAGAGGAGAGGAGAGGAGAGGAGAGGAGAGGAGAGGAGAGGAGAGGAGAGGAGAGGAGAGGAGAGGAGAGGAGAGGAGAGGAGAGGAGAGGAGAGGAGAGGAGAGGAGAGGAGGAGGAGGAAGGGGAGATAAGAGGAGAGGGGCGAGAGAGGAGGAGGAGAGAAAATCTTTGTAGGAAACTCACCACAATCACGTATTCAATTGTATATGTCATATAAGGCATATACTGTATGTCAACACATATACAAATACACCACCAACATACAGTATAAGGTAAAACACACAATCTTACCAGATCCTTATTAGAAGGCTTATTAGATCTTTCTAGAAATAACACAAGATTCTTATCATGATTTTCATGACTCTTTTCCACATGGGTATCCAGCCTACCTTTACAGAGTAATGGGGGGCGTTTGTCAAAAAGACAAAAGGACTTCAGCCGGCCTTTTGAGTTCCACGTAGAACCCTTTATACAGACGGTTCTACATGGAACCCAAAATACATCTTTCTTTTTTTTTTTACTTCGTGATATCCAAATTGGTAGTTACAGTCTTGTCCCATCACTGCAACTCCGCTACGGACTCGGGAGAGGCAAAGGTCGAGAGCCGTGCGTCCTCCGAAACACGATCCTGCCAAGCCGCACTGCTTCTTGACACACTGCTCGCTTAACCTGGAAGCCAGCCGCACCAATGTGTCAGAGGAAACACCGTCCAGCTGGCAACCGAAGTCAGCTTGCAAGCGCCCAGCCCACCACAAGAAGTTGCTAGAGCGCAATGGGACAAGGAAATCCCGTCCGGCCAAACCCTCCCCTAACCCGGAGGACGCTGGGCCAATTGTGCGCCGCCTCATGGGTGTCCCGGTCACGGCCAGCTGTGACACAGCCTGGGATCGAACCCAGGTCTGTAGTGACTCCTCAAGCACTGCAGTGCCTTAGACCGCTGCGCCACTCGGGAGGCCCTGGAACCCAAAATAATTCTACCTGGAACCAGAAAGGGTTCTCCTATGGGGACAGCCGAAGAACCCTTTTGGAACCTTTTTCTCTAAGAGCGTAGCTAAATGCCCTTATATAAATACCAAATGATGCCCCAGCTTAAAACAAAGAACCCCACATCTCAAACAAACAAATAGTCCACACATACACACACACACACACACACACACACACACACAGACACACACAGTAAACTATTAGCATAAAGATAAATAGGAAACTTACTCAAAGACAGTTTGTTATTGTCGTCCTTTCCCGGTAATAACTTTACCCCTCTGGATTTCAGCTCTCCAGAGCTTTTCACTGGTCGAGAGCAATAAAAAAACATTCCATTAGATAAAAGAAAGTTCCAGTATTAGATGAGAGGAAGACAGTGGTGGTTTTAGTTCAGTAATTACACGCAGCCCCTACGAGGAACCAACATCAAGAATAATTGCTATCGGATTCATATTGGTTTCAGAAAAGCGGGCCATTGCCCCCTGCCACATGCAGAATAGGGTGATATTTTCGGTGCCAGAGCCTGACTTCATTGACCATTCCATAAAAATTCAATTCGATTGATTGTTCTTGCAACTGACGTGTTTAACGGGGTGAAAATGTATCCAACTGAATCCAAACTGATATACCTTTTTGTGAATATGAATGAGTAGAATATGATGTAACAGCATGAATCAGTGCAGCAAGCCTCTAGGACTCTCCAAGACAGGGCCACTGCATTTTTTTCTCTCCATTCTATTCCTCTAATCAGCGAATTGGAAGTGGGACGCCAAACAGGGTGCAATTCATTATCAGGTACAACAGAAAACTGTCACTGGGAAATGTCTTGTGACGTACAATAATTTCAACACAAACAGGCCAACCAACATTACGCAGCTACTGGGTCCTTATTGGCAGCCCTTTTCCCCTTAATAGTGCACTACCGTTCCCTTTTCAGTGCACCTATAGGGATCTGTTCAAAAGTAGTGCACTATATAGAGGGGAAAAGGTGCAATTTGGGATGCATCATCCAGTGTGAGGACAAAGCCAGGTGCTGTGAGCCACGGTCGTACCTACACAGAGTCACTGCCAGAAGCTAAAAAGGGACTGTGTCTAGCACAGTCGCACATATCAAGGCCGAATGGATTTAATGATTCTTCCTTCCCCTCTCTCTATTTGAAGTCAGACCTCATGAATTAATTAATGCATTTTTTTTTTAATGAATAACAAAGAGTTCTGTCTAGTTGGTGATCTTTGATAGCATCTGGAACATGCATTTGGCTTGGCATACAGCCAATTACTTTCTAGTCTCTGGATACATCCCAAATGGCACCCTATATGCTCTGGTCTAAAGTAGTGCACTATGTAGGGAATAGGGTGCCATTCTCTGGTCTAAAGTAGTGCACTGTGTAGGGAATAGGGTGCCATTCTCTGGTCTAAAGTAGTGCACTATATAGGGAATAGGGTGCCATTCTCTGGTCTAAAGTAGTGCACTATATAGGGAATAGGGTGCCATTCTCTGGTCAAAAGTAGTGCACTATGTAGGGAATAGGGTGCCATTCTCTGGTCTAAAGTAGTGCACTATATAGGGAATAGGGTGCCATTCTCTGGTCTAAAGTAGTGCACTATATAGGGAATAGGGTGCCATTCTCTGGTCTAAAGAAGTGCACTATGTAGGGAATAGGGTGCCATTTGGGACATAGCCTCTATCTTGCAAATATACACTTTAATGTGATGATTGAATAAGGCAGAGGAAATAGTTAGCCTCTGACCCAACACTACACAGTAGTCTACCTATATAACTCTGACCCAACACTACACAGTAGTCCCTATATAACTCTGACCCAACACTACACAGTAGTCCCTATATAACTCTGACCCAACACTACACAGTAGTCCCTATATAACTCTGACCCAACACTACACAGTAGTCCCTATATAACTCTGACCCAACACTACACAGTAGTCCCTATATAATTCTGACCCAACACTACACAGTAGTCTACCTATATAACTCTGACCCAACACTACACAGTAGTCCCTATATAACTCTGACCCAACACTACACAGTAGTCCCTATATAATTCTGACCCAACACTACACAGTAGTCCCTATATAATTCTGACCCAACACTACACAGTAGTCTACCTATATAACTCTGACCCAACACTACACAGTAGTCCCTATATAACTCTGACCCAACACTACACAGTAGTCCCTATATAACTCTGACCCAACACTACACAGTAGTCCCTATATAACTCTGACCCAACACTACACAGTAGTCCCTATATAACTCTGACCCAACACTACACAGTAGTCCCTATATAACTCTGACCCAACACTACACAGTAGTCCCTATATAACTCTGACCCAACACTACACAGTAGTCCCTATATAACTCTGACCCAACACTACACAGTAGTCCCTATATAACTCTGACCCAACACTACACAGTAGTCCCTATATAACTCTGACCCAACACTACACAGTAGTCCCTATATAATTCTGACCCAACACTACACAGTAGTCTACCTATATAACTCTGACCCAACACTACACAGTAGTCCCTATATAACTCTGACCCAACACTACACAGTAGTCCCTATATAATTCTGACCCAACACTACACAGTAGTCCCTATATAATTCTGACCCAACACTACACAGTAGTCTACCTATATAACTCTGACCCAACACTACACAGTAGTCTACCTATATAACTCTGACCCAACACTACACAGTAGTCCCTATATAACTCTGACCCAACACTACACAGTAGTCCCTATATATCTCTGACCCAACACTACACAGTAGTCCCTATATAACTCTGACCCAACACTACACAGTAGTCCCTATATATCTCTGACCCAACACTACACAGTAGTCTACCTATATAACTCTGACCCAACACTACACAGTAGTATACCTATATAACTCTGACCCAACACTACACAGTAGTCCCTATATATATCTGACCCAACACTACACAGTAGTCCCTATATAACTCTGACCCAACACTACACAGTAGTCCATATATAACTCTGACCCAACACTACACAGTAGTCCCTATATAACTCTGACCCAACACTACACAGTAGTCCCTATATAACTCTGACCCAACACTACACAGTAGTCCCTATATAACTCTGACCCAACACTACACAGTAGTCCCTATATAACTCTGACCCAACACTACACAGTAGTCCCTATATAACTCTGACCCAACACTACACAGTAGTCTACCTATATATCTCTGACCCAACACTACACAGTAGTCCCTATATAACTCTGACCCAACACTACACAGTAGTCCCTATATAACTCTGACCCAACACTACACAGTAGTCCCTATATAACTCTGACCCAACACTACACAGTAGTCTACCTATATATCTCTGACCCAACACTACACAGTAGTCCCTATTTAACTCTGACACAACACTACACAGTAGTCTACCTATATAACTCTGACATATTTCATACCATTGATTGTGTTTCTAGGTTTACAGAGAATTGCACTGCATTGGAAAACTCTTCATGAACACAATAATTGAGAAGCTGATTTTCATGCATGGCCTGGACTGGCTGGCTAGCTGTTAGGCTGCTTTATAAACACCATCTTCAAAGTCACGGTAAAGGAGAATGGGAAGGTAATGTATTATTGAAGTCTGTCTTGCTCTGCAGTGTGTTATGGAAGCAGGGTATAATACATTGGAAACATTTGAAACCAACGAGGAGGGAGGGACTTTTATTCTGGAGGGATACAACTAGAAGAAGATCCTTAGTCTTTAACAAACCAGAGAAGAATTAATGGAACTGGTTATTATTCAGTAGACAAGATAAGGATGAAACGCTGTACACGAGATCTTCAGAAAGGTAGCAGTTTGAAAGTACTCCTTGGTAAGGATTATTAGGGGTTATTAGGGGTTATTAGGGGTTATTAGTGGTTATTAGGGGTTATTAGGCATCAAAGAACAAGGAGGACCTATTGAACATGGAAACACAATAAAGGCAACGTATTTGTATGAAGAGTTCCTTGGTCCTCTGGTTGTTATTCAGTTGACAAAGACTTTCAGTTGAAAAAAAAGGAACATTTTACAGTTATCAAACGTGTCAATGAATTAATTAAATAATTGGTTCATTTTGTCTTACCTTGATACTGAACTGTGAATCCTTTATGTCGATGATTCCTATCAGTCACAAAATGGAGTCTTAGCCAGTTCTTGTTGCTGACGATGGGTGCTGGTATATTCATACCAGATAACCTGCAGGTAAAGATAAAGGTTCAATCACCAGTCACGTCTGTCCTGTTCCAGATATATCACCCTCTGTAATCTGACTGCTCAATCACCAGTCATGTCTGTTCTGTTCCAGATATACAGTGAGGGGAAAAAAGTATTTGATCCCCTGCTGATTTTCTACGTATGCCCACTGACAAAGACATGATCAGTCTATAATATTAATGGTAGGTTTATTTGAACAGTGAGAGACAGAATAACAACAAAAAAATCCAGAAAAACGCATGTCAAAAATGTTATGAATTGATTTGCATTTTAATGAGGGAAATAAGTATTTGACCCCTCTGCAAAACATGACTTGGTACTTCGTAGCAAAACCCTTGTTGACAATCACAGAGGTCAGACGTTTCTTGTAGTTGGCGACCAGGTTTGCACACATCTCAGGAGGAATTGTATCCAACTCCTCTTTGCAGATCTTCTCCAAGTCATTAAGGTTTCGAGGCTGACGTTTGGCAACTCGAACCTTCAGCTCCCTCCACAGATTTTCTATGGGATTAAAGTCTGGAGACTGGCTAGGCCACTCCAGGACCTTAATGTGCGTCTTCTTGAGCCACTCCTTTGTTGCCTTGGCAGTGTGTTTTGGGTCATTGTCATGCTGGAATACCCAACCCCGACCCATTTTCAATGCCCTGGTTGAGGGAAGGAGGTTCTCACCCAAGATTTGATGGTACATGGCCCCGTCCATCATCCCTTTGATGCGGTGAAGTTGTCCTGTCCCCTTAGCAGAAAAACACCCCCAAAGCATAATGTTTCCACCTCCATGTTTGACGGTGGGGATGGTGTTCTTGGGGTCATAGGCAGCATTCCTCCTCCTTCAAACACGGCGAGTTGAGTTGATGCCAAAGAGCTCGATTTTGGTCTCATCTGACCACAACACTTTCACCCAGTTCTCCTCTAAATCATTCAGATGTTCATTGGCAAACTTCAGACGGGCCTGTATATGTGCTTTCTTGAGCAGGGGGAACTTGCGGGCGCTGCAGGATTTCAGTCCTTCACGGCGTAGGGTTTTACCAATTGTTTTCTTGGTGACTATGGTCCCAGCTGCCTTGAGATCATTGACAAGATCCTCTCGTGTAGTTCTGGGCCGATTCCTCACCGTTATCATGATCATTGCAACTCCACGAGGTGAGATCTTGCATGGAGCCCCAGGCCGAGGGAGATTGACAGTTCTTTTGTGTTTCTTCCATTTGCGAATAATCGCACCAACTATTGTCACCTTCTCACCAAGCTGCTTGGCGATGGTCTTGTAGCCCATTCCAGCCTTGTGTAGGTCTACAATCTTGTCCCTGACATCCTTGGAGAGCTCTTTGGTCTTGGCCATGGTGGAGAGTTTGGAATCTGATTGATTGATTGCTTCTGTGGACAGGTGTCTTTTATACAGGTAACAAACTGAGATTAGGAGCACTCCCTTTAAGAGTGTGCTCCTAATCTCAGCTCGTTACTTGTATAAAAGACACCTGGGAGCCAGAAATCTTTCTGATTGAGAGGGGGTCAAATACTTATTTCCCTCATTAAAATGCAAATCTATTTATAACAATTTTGACATGCCTTTTTCTGGATTTTTTTGTTGTTATTCTGTCTCTCACTGTTCAAATAAACCTACCATTAAAATTATAGACTGATATTTTCTTTGTCAGTGGGCAAATGTACAAAATCAGCAGGGGATCAAATACTATTTTCCCTCACTGTAACACCCTGATGGTAGGAACATCACAGAACTGAAGGCTGTTATGACTGAAAATGAATCCACCTAAAAACCTCCCCCAGCCCACACACACACGCACGCACGCACGCACGCACGCACGCACGCACGCACGCACGCACGCACGCACGCACGCACGCACGCACGCACGCACGCACGCACGCACGCACGCACGCACGCACGCACGCACGCACGCACGCACGCACGCACGCACGCACGCACGCACGCACGCACACACACACACACACACACACACACACACACACACACACACACACACACACACACACACACACACACACACACACACACACACACACACACACACACACACACACACACACACACACACACACACACACACACACACACACACACACACACGGGTTTCACTGGGCTGTGCTCTGTTCTAATCCAGTATGCAGCCGTAGCATTGGGCTGTGCTGTGTTCTAATCCAGTATGCAGCCGTAGCATTGGGCTGTGCTGTGTTCTAATCCAGTATGCAGCCGTAGCATTGGGCTGTGCTGTGTTCTAATCCAGTATGCAGCCGTAGCATTGGGCTGTGCTGTGTTCTAATCCAGTATGCAGCCGTAGCATTGGGCTGTGCTCTGTTCTAATCCAGTATGCAGCCGTAGCATTGGGCTGTGTTCTGTTCTAATCCAGTATGCAGCCGTAGCATTGGGCTGTGCTGTGTTCTAATCCAGTATGCAGCCGTAGCATTGGGTTTCATTGGGCTTTGGCTGTGCTCTGTTCTAATCTGAGGGATTCAGCATGCTGTGCTCGCTCCCTGCCAGAGGCCTGTGCTCGTTTGTCTGGCTAACCAGGCCTGGATGAGTCCCAAATGGCATCCTAACCCCTTTATAGTGCACTTCTTTTGACCAGGGCCCACAGGGCCAGAGCCACACTATATTGGAAATAGAGTCCCATTAGGGCCGAACCCTGATGCTTTTATCTTCTGCCTTCAACTCTCCCTCCTCGCCTCCACGCCTCCCTCCCTCCCTGCCTCCCTCCACGCCTCCCTCCCTCCCTGCCTCCCTCCCTCCCCGCCTGCCTCTCCTCAGCCTCACACAGAGTCAACACAACACTGTCTATTTGTCTTGTTCCTATTTCCACAGAGTTAAATATAACACTTACAGTATTTCTCTATTTCCACAGAGTTAAATATAACATTTACAGTCTTTCTCTATTTCCACAGAGTTAAATATAACACTTACAGTATTTCTCTATTTCCACAGAGTTAAATATAACACTTACAGTATTTCTCTATTTCCACAAGAGTTAAATATAACACTTACAGTATTTCTCTATTTCCACAGAGTTAAATATAACACGTACAGTATTTCTCTATTTCCACAAGAGTTAAATATAACACTTACAGTATTTCTCTATTTCCACAAGAGTTAAATATAACACGTACAGTATTTCTCTATTTCCACAAGAGTTAAATATAACACTTACAGTATTTCTCTATTTCCACAGAGTTAAATATAATACTTACAGTATTTCTCTATTTCCACTTTAACACTACCTAACATTACATGTGCGACAGTTCCCTCGATCTGTACAGTCAGTAAATATGACTTTCCAATACTAAGAGCTTTTCTAATCCATCTGTCAGTGGAGGAAATCTTGCTTGTTTGTAGGTGACCAAATACTTATTTTCCACCATAATTTGCACATAAATTCATAAAAAATCCTACAACGTGATTTTCTGGAGAAAAAAATTCTCAATTTGTCTGTCATAGTTGGCGTGTACCTATGATGAAAATTACAGGCCTCTCTCATCTTTTTAAGTGGGAGAACTTGCACAATTGGTGGCTGACTAAATACTTTTTTTTCCCCCACTGTAGGTGTTCTTCCGGGCGTTAGAAGGTAATTGATTTCACATAACGTGACCTTTTCTGCACACTGAGCCATTTTACTGAAATCTAAATGACACAAATATTGTAGGAAGAATTTTTAAAAAGCCTTCAGATTCTGAGACATTCAATGTCTCCGTCCCAACTTTCTCTCTATTCCCTTTATAGCAGCCTTGGTCAAAAGTAGTGCACTATGAAGGGAACAGGGTGCCATGGACCCTGGTCAAAAGTAGTGCACTATGAAGGGAATTACTGAGCCACTCTGAAATGTCTGTATTCCTGGCTGCACCCTGAACATTTCAAGGTCTAGGGCTTGGGGGCTGGGTAGGCAATAACTTAGAGAGGACAGGTCTAGGGCTTGGGGGCTGGGGGCTGGGTAGGCAATAACTTAGAGAGGACAGGTCTAGGGCTTGGGGGCTGGGTAGGCAATAACTTAGAGAGGAAAGGCCTAGGGCTTGGGGGCTGGATAGGCAATAACTTAGAGAGGAAAGGTCTAGGGCTTGGGGGCTGGGCAGGCAATAACTTAGAGAGGAAAGGTCTAGGGCTTGGGGGCTGGGTAGGCAATAATTTACATGCTGAGAGTTACCTGTCCAACTGGAAAAGGGACTAATATTAACTATAGATAATACATTGGTACATTGGTAATAATAAAAAAATCTGCGGTGGAAAGTGGCAGAGCTACAGCGGTGTTTGTCAGACCAGGAGACAACCCGAAAATCGGTCTTCTCACGGAAACGTCTGTAGTAGGGGTGTGCCTAGTAGTCGGACAAAACGAGTATCGTAACGAATATCGACAATTTTCTGGATCCGATTATGATCAGAGTATTTTTTGTAATTATCCGAGATCAGCCCCAAAAATATTTTCGGCTACCAGCACACATTTTTCTCATGTCAGTCAGTCATGTGCGAGGTGCTACGTGGTGTAAATAAGTCAACTGGTTATTTTTGCCTGTCTATAAAGAGAAGGGTGGGCTGTACGTTGATCCTGCTGTTCTGTTTGGATAAGACTGAAGCTGTACTTCTCTATCCACTGGCTTCATATAATTTCACCCGATTCGTTTTCCACGCGTGTTTTTTTCGATCTGATCATTTAGACTGCTGCTGCCTGCTGCTATGATAAATCGCTTGGCGAGGACGTTTTGCTATCAAGCTATCAATGTGCATAATGTTTAACAAGCGGGGCAACGGTAGGGGGAAAAAAAGGTAAAACACTGATGTGCATTCTGACTGAGTGACAGCAAACTTGGCTGCCTGCTGCAAATTAAGGCCACACACACAACCCTCCGCGACCACGCTGCTCCTAATCTGCAGCTTGTTTTTACAGTTAGAATATGCAGGGAGGTATTTTGCCAATTATGCCTATTTAAGCATATTAAAACACTTCCTTTTTTTTTTTTTTTTTATCATCCGATGCAACTATCAACTGTCAATTTACGGATACGATTACGGATCCGACTAAGACCATGTCGGCACACCCCTGGTCTGTAGCACCCGAACGGGTTGTCCTACAAACTAATCTTTTCCGTTTGCTCCACGACCCCCCAAAAGTGTCACGGGACTTGTCTGAAGGTAACCCATACAAATTAATGGAAATATGGAGGTAGTTTTGTGCCAACAGAAATAAGAGGTTAAAAATGTGTAAATAATATATGTATATATACTTCCAGATCTTTCTTCTATCTCCTAGATAGAGGAGAGACACTTCAAAACCTTATTCCTGTCTTTTTTTTTGCCATTTATGAATGTGTTAGTCTCCTGTTTTTCTGATTCCATTTTTGTAATTGTGAATAAAATGTAGTTACTGCCCGTTCTGAACATATCAGAATAGGAAACGCTTAGTAAAATAACTGTATAGTACAGTAGAACAGGGATCAAAGACTGAGGTACAGTAGACTGTCTAGTACAACAATAGCATGTTGAAGTAAGGCCACAGTATATCTAAGACCTCTATCCCTCAATAGCATGTTGACGTAGGGCCACAGTATATCTAAGACTTTCTCCATCCTTCAATAGCATGTTGACATGGGCCACAGTATATCTAAGACCTCTATCCCTCAATAGCATGTTGACGTAGGGCCACAGTATATCTAAGACTTTCTCTGTCCCTCAATATTATGTTGACGTAGGGCCACAGTATATCTAAGACCTCTATCCCTCAATAGCATGTTGACGTAGGGCCACAGTATATCTAAGACCTCTATCCCTCAATAGCATGTTGACGTAGGGCCACAGTATATCGAATACTTTCTCTGTCCCTCAATAGCATGTTGACGTAGGGCCACAGTATATCTAAGACTTTCTCTGTCCCTCAATAGCATGTTGACGTAGGGCCACAGTATATCTAAGACTTTCTCTGTCCCTCAATAGCATGTTGACGTAGGGCCACAGTATATCTAAGACTTCTCTGTCCCTCAATAGCATGTTGACGTAGGGCCACAGTATATCTAAGACCTCTATCCCTCAATAGCATGTTGACGTAGGGCCACAGTATATCTAAGACTTCTCTGTCCCTCAATAGCATGTTGACGTAGGGCCACAGTATATCTAAGACCTCTATCCCTCAATAGCATGTTGACGTAGGGCCACAGTATATCTAAGACCTCTATCCCTCAATAGCATGTTGACATAGGGCCACAGTATATCTAAGACCTCTATCCCTCAATAGCATGTTGACGTAGGGCCACAGTATATCTAAGACCTCTATCCCTCAATAGCATGTTGACGTAGGGCCACAGTATATCTAAGACCTCTATCCCTCAATAGCATGTTGACGTAGGGTCACAGTATATCTAAGACCTCTATCCCTCAATAGCATGTTGATGTAGGGCCACAGTATATCTAAGACTTCTATCCCTCAATAGCATGTTGACGTAGGGCCACAGTATATCTAAGACCTCTATCCCTCAATAGCATGTTGACGTAGGGTCACAGTATATCTAAGACCTCTATCCCTCAATAGCATGTTGACGTAGGGTCACAGTATATCTAAGACTCTCTATCCCTCAATAGCATGTTGACGTAGGGTCACAGTATATCTAAGACCTCTATCCCTCAATAGCATGTTGACGTAGGGTCACAGTATATCTAAGACTCTCTATCCCTCAATAGCATGTTGATGTAGGGCCACAGTATATCTAAGACTTTCTCTGTCCCTCAATAGCATGTTGACGTAGGGCCACAGTATATCTAAGACTTTCTCCATCCTTCAATAGCATGTTGACGTAGGGCCACAGTATATCTAAGACCTCTATCCCTCAATAGCATGTTGACGTAGGGCCACAGTATATCTAAGACTTTCTCCATCCCTTCAATAGCATGTTGACGTAGGGCCACAGTATATCTAAGACCTCTATCCCTCAATAGCATGTTGACGTAGGGTCACAGTATATCTAAGTCTTCTATCCCTCAATAGCATGTTGACGTAGGGCCACAGTATATCTAAGACCTCTATCCCTCAATAGCATGTTGACGTAGGGTCACAGTATATCTAAGACCTCTATCCCTCAATAGCATGTTGACGTAGGGCCACAGTATATCTAAGAACTCTATCCCTCAATAGCATGTTGACGTAGGGCCACAGTATATCTAAGACTTTCTCTGTCCCTCAATAGCATGTTGACGTAGGGCCACAGTATATCTAAGACTTCTCTGTCCCTCAATAGCATGTTGACGTAGGGCCACAGTATATCTAAGACTTTCTCTGTCCCTCAAAAGCATGTTGACGTAGGGCCACAGTATATCTAAGACCTCTATCCCTCAATAGCATGTTGACGTAGGGCCACAGTATATCTAAGACTTTCTCTGTCCCTCAATAGCATGTTGACGTAGGGCCACAGTATATCTAAGACCTCTATCCCTCAATAGCATGTTGACGTAGGGCCACAGTATATCTAAGACTTTCTCTGTCCCTCAAAAGCATGTTGACGTAGGGTCACAGTATATCTAAGACTTCTATCCCTCAATAGCATGTTGACGTAGGGCCACAGTATATCTAAGACCTCTATCCCTCAATAGCATGTTGACGTAGGGTCACAGTATATCTAAGACCTCTATCCCTCAATAGCATGTTGACGTAGGGCCACAGTATATCTAAGAACTCTATCCCTCAATAGCATGTTGACGTAGGGCCACAGTATATCTAAGACTTTCTCTGTCCCTCAATAGCATGTTGACGTAGGGCCACAGTATATCTAAGACTTTCTCTGTCCCTCAATAGCATGTTGACGTAGGGCCACAGTATATCTAAGACTTTCTCTGTCCCTCAAAAGCATGTTGACGTAGGGTCACAGTATATCTAAGACCTCTATCCCTCAATAGCATGTTGACGTAGGGCCACAGTATATCGAATACTTTCTCTGTCCCTCAATAGCATGTTGACGTAGGGCCACAGTATATCTAAGACTTTCTCTGTCCCTCAATAGCATGTTGACGTAGGGCCACAGTATATCTAAGACCTCTATCCCTCAATAGCATGTTGACGTAGGGCCACAGTATATCTAAGACTTTCTCTGTCCCTCAATAGCATGTTGACGTAGGGCCACAGTATATCTAAGACTTTCTCTGTCCCTCAATAGCATGTTGACGTAGGGCCACAGTATATCTAAGACTTTCTCTGTCCCTCAATAGAATGTTGACGTAGGGCCACAGTATATCTAAGACTTTCTCTGTCCCTCAATAGCATGTTGACGTAGGGCCACAGTATATCTAAGACCTCTATCCCTCAATAGCATGTTGACGTAGGGCCACAGTATATCTAAGACTTTCTCTGTCCCTCAATAGCATGTTGACGTAGGGCCACAGTATATCTAAGACCTCTATCCCTCAATAGCATGTTGACGTAGGGCCACAGTATATCTAAGACCTCTATCCCTCAATAGCATGTTGACATAGGGCCACAGTATATCTAAGACCTCTATCCCTCAATAGCATGTTGACGTAGGGCCACAGTATATCTAAGACCTCTATCCCTCAATAGCATGTTGACGTAGGGTCACAGTATATCTAAGACCTCTATCCCTCAATAGCATGTTGATGTAGGGCCACAGTATATCTAAGACTTCTATCCCTCAATAGCATGTTGACGTAGGGCCACAGTATATCTAAGACCTCTATCCCTCAATAGCATGTTGACGTAGGGTCACAGTATATCTAAGACCTCTATCCCTCAATAGCATGTTGACGTAGGGTCACAGTATATCTAAGACCTCTATCCCTCAATAGCATGTTGACGTAGGGTCACAGTATATCTAAGACCTCTATCCCTCAATAGCATGTTGATGTAGGGCCACAGTATATCTAAGACTTTCTCTGTCCCTCAATAGCATGTTGACGTAGGGCCACAGTATATCTAAGACTTTCTCCATCCTTCAATAGCATGTTGACGTAGGGCCACAGTATATCTAAGACCTCTATCCCTCAATAGCATGTTGACGTAGGGCCACAGTATATCTAAGACTTTCTCCATCCTTCAATAGCATGTTGACGTAGGGCCACAGTATATCTAAGACCTCTATCCCTCAATAGCATGTTGACGTAGGGCCACAGTATATCTAAGACTTCTATCCCTCAATAGCATGTTGACGTAGGGCCACAGTATATCTAAGACCTCTATCCCTCAATAGCATGTTGACGTAGGGTCACAGTATATCTAAGACCTCTATCCCTCAATAGCATGTTGACGTAGGGCCACAGTATATCTAAGAACTCTATCCCTCAATAGCATGTTGACGTAGGGCCACAGTATATCTAAGACTTTCTCTGTCCCTCAATAGCATGTTGACGTAGGGCCACAGTATATCTAAGACTTTCTCTGTCCCTCAATAGCATGTTGACGTAGGGCCACAGTATATCTAAGACTTTCTCTGTCCCTCAAAAGCATGTTGACGTAGGGTCACAGTATATCTAAGACCTCTATCCCTCAATAGCATGTTGACGTAGGGCCACAGTATATCTAAGACTTTCTCTGTCCCTCAATAGCATGTTGACGTAGGGCCACAGTATATCTAAGACCTCTATCCCTCAATAGCATGTTGACGTAGGGCCACAGTATATCTAAGACTTTCTCTGTCCCTCAAAAGCATGTTGACGTAGGGTCACAGTATATCTAAGACCTCTATCCCTCAATAGCATGTTGACGTAGGGCCACAGTATATCTAAGACCTCTATCCCTCAATAGCATGTTGACGTAGGGTCACATATCCCTCAATAGCATGTTGACTTAGGGTCACAGTATATCTAAGACCTCTATCCCTCAATAGCATGTTGACGTAGGGCCACAGTATATCTAAGACCTCTATCCCTCAATAGCATGTTGACGTAGGGCCACAGTATATCTAAGACCTCTATCCCTCAATAGCATGTTGACGTAGGGCCACAGTATATCTAAGACTTTCTCTGTCCCTCAATAGCATGTTGACGTAGGGCCACAGTATATCTAAGACCTCTATCCCTCAATAGCATGTTGACGTAGGGCCACAGTATATCTAAGACCTCTATCCCTCAATAGCATGTTGACGTAGGGCCACAGTATATCTAAGACCTCTATCCCTCAATAGCATGTTGACGTAGGGCCACAGTATATCTAAGACTTTCTCTGTCCCTCAATAGCATGTTGACGTAGGGCCACAGTATATCTAAGACCTCTATCCCTCAATAGCATGTTGACGTAGGGCCACAGTATATCTAAGACCTCTATCCCTCAATAGCATGTTGACGTAGGGCCACAGTATATCTAAGACTTTCTCTATCCTTCAATAGCATGTTGACGTAGGGCCACAGTATATCTAAGACTTTCTCTATCCTTCAATAGCATGTTGACGTAGGGCCACAGTATATCTAAGACTTTCTCTGTCCCTCAATAGCATGTTGACGTAGGGCCACAGTATATCTAAGACTTTCTCTGTCCCTCAATAGCATGTTGACGTAGGGCCACAGTATATCTAAGACTTTCTCTGTCCCTCAATAGCATGTTGACGTAGGGCCACAGTATATCTAAGACCTCTATCCCTCAATAGCATGTTGACGTAGGGCCACAGTATATCTAAGACTTTCTCTGTCCCTCAATAGCATGTTGACGTAGGGCCACAGTATATCTAAGACCTCTATCCCTCAATAGCATGTTGACGTAGGGCCACAGTATATCTAAGACCTCTATCCCTCAATAGCATGTTGACGTAGGGCCACAGTATATCTAAGACCTCTATCCCTCAATAGCATGTTGACGAAGGGCCACAGTATATCTAAGACTTTCTCCATCCTTCAATAGCATGTTGACGTAGGGCCACAGTATATCTAAGACTTTCTCTGTCCCTCAAAAGCATGTTGACGTAGGGCCACAGTATATCTAAGACCTCTATCCCTCAATAGCATGTTGACGTAGGGCCACAGTATATCTAAGACTTTCTCTGTCCCTCAATAGCATGTTGACGTAGGGCCACAGTATATCTAAGACCTCTATCCCTCAATAGCATGTTGACGTAGGGCCACAGTATATCTAAGACCTCTATCCCTCAATAGCATGTTGACGTAGGGCCACAGTATATCTAAGACCTCTATCCCTCAATAGCATGTTGACGTAGGGCCACAGTATATCTAAGACCTCTATCCCTCAATAGCATGTTGACGTAGGGCCACAGTATATCTAAGACTTTCTCTGTCCCTCAATAGCATGTTGACGTAGGGCCACAGTATATCTAAGACCTCTATCCCTCAATAGCATGTTGACGTAGGGCCACAGTATATCTAAGACTTTCTCTGTCCCTCAATAGCATGTTGACGTAGGGCCACAGTATATCTAAGACCTCTATCCCTCAATAGCATGTTGACGTAGGGCCACAGTATATCTAAGACCTCTATCCCTCAATAGCATGTTGACGTAGGGCCACAGTATATCTAAGACCTCTATCCCTCAATAGCATGTTGACGAAGGGCCACAGTATATCTAAGACTTTCTCCATCCTTCAATAGCATGTTGACGTAGGGCCACAGTATATCTAAGACTTTCTCTGTCCCTCAAAAGCATGTTGACGTAGGGCCACAGTATATCTAAGACCTCTATCCCTCAATAGCATGTTGACGTAGGGCCACAGTATATCTAAGACTTTCTCTGTCCCTCAATAGCATGTTGACGTAGGGCCACAGTATATCTAAGACCTCTATCCCTCAATAGCATGTTGACGTAGGGCCACAGTATATCTAAGACCTCTATCCCTCAATAGCATGTTGACGTAGGGCCACAGTATATCTAAGACCTCTATCCCTCAATAGCATGTTGACGTAGGGCCACAGTATATCTAAGACCTCTATCCCTCAATAGCATGTTGACGTAGGGCCACAGTATATCTAAGACTTTCTCTGTCCCTCAATAGCATGTTGACGTAGGGCCACAGTATATCTAAGACCTCTATCCCTCAATAGCATGTTGACGTAGGGCCACAGTATATCTAAGACTTTCTCTGTCCCTCAATAGCATGTTGACGTAGG
>CM062500.1:80356818-80404318 GCA_031479575.1 Coregonus ussuriensis
CACACACACAGAGCTGGACACACACACAGAAGCTGGACACACACACGAGCTGGACACACACACAGAGCTGGACACACACACAGAGCTGGACACACACACAGAGCGGGACACACACACAGAGCGGAACACACCACAGAGCAGAGACACACACACAGAGCGGACACACACACAGAGCGGACACACACAGAGCGGACACACACACAGAGCTGGACACACACACAGAGCTGGACACACACACAGAGCTGGACACACACACAGAGCTGGGACACACACACAGAGCGGACACACACACAGAGCTGGACACACCACAGAGCGGACACACACACAGAGTGGACACACACCAACTGAGCGGACCACACACAGAGCGGACACACACACAGAGGCGGACACACACACAGAGCGGACACACACAGAGCTGGACACACACAAGAGCTGGACACACACACAGAGCTGACACACACACAGAGCGGACACACACACAGAGCTGGACACACACACAGAGCTGGACACACACACGGAGCTGGACACACACACGGAGCGGACACACACACAGAGCTGGACACACACACAGAGCTGGACACACACACAGAGCGGACACACACACAGAGCGGACACACACACAGAGCGGACACACACACAGAGCGGACACACACACAGAGCGGACACACACACAGAGCGGGGACACACACACAGAGCGGACACACACACAGAGCGGGGACACACACACAGAGCGGACACACACAGAGCGGACACACACACAGAGCGGACACACACCTTGTACTGTAGCAGCTGTGATATCCTCTTTCTAGTGTTAAGTGCACTCCCTTCCTCTCGAACAGCTGCTCTCTGGTCCACAGGTCCTCTCCGCAAGTTCCACAAGTGTGTGTGTGTGTGTGTCCCCCACCGCCCCCCGACCTCTGACCTCCAACCCTTCTCTCTAGGAGTCCTGGGGCCCCAGTGGTTTGGGTTCCAGCCAACCTGCCATCCATCCTGCCCTGAAATAGACATTCTACTGAACTTAGACGTTCAACTCAACTGCAAGAGTCAGTCAATCAATCAATCAATCAATTTTATTTTATATAGCCCTTCGTACATCAGCTAATATCTCGAAGTGCTGTACAGAAACCCAGCCTAAAACCCCAAACAGCTAGTAATGCAGGTGTAGAAGCACGGTGGCTAGGAAAAACTCCCTAGAAAGGCCAAAACCTAGGAAGAAACCTAGAGAGGAACCAGGCTATGAGGGGTGGCCAGTCCTCTTCTGGCTGTGCCGGGTGGAGGTTATAACAGAATCATGCCAAGATGTTCAAAAATGTTCATAAGTGACAAGCATGGTCAAGTAATAATCAGGAATAAATCTCAGTTGGCTTTTCATAGCCGATCATTAAGAGTTGAAAACAGCAGGTCTGGGACAGGTAGGGGTTCCATAACCGCAGGCAGAACAGTTGAAACTGGAATAGCAGCAAGGCCAGGCGGACTGGGGGACAGCAAGGAGTCACCACGGCCGGTAGTCCCGACGTATGGTCCTAGGGCTCAGGTCTCTCAGTTGGCTTTTCATAGCCGATCATTAAGAGTTGAAAACAGCAGGTCTGGGACAGGTAGGGGTTTCGTAACCGCAGGCAGAACAGTTGAAACTGGAATAGCAGCAAGGCCAGGCGGACTGGGGACAGCAAGGTGTCAGCATGCCCGGTAGTCCTGACGTATGGTCCTAGGGCTCAGGTTCTCAGAGAGAAAGAGAGAACGAGAGAATTAGAGAGAGCATACTTAAATTCACACAGGACACTGGATAAGACAGGAGAAGTACTCCAGGTATAACCAACTAACCCCAGCCCCCCGACACATAAACTACTGCAGCATAAATACTGGAGGCTGAGACAGGAGCGGTCCGGAGACACTGTGGCCCCATCCGAAGAAACCCCCGGACAGGGCCAAACAGGAAGGATATAACCCCACCCACTCTGCCAAAGCACAGCCCCCGCACCACTAGAGGGATATCCTCAACCACCAACTTACAATCCTGAGACAAGGCCGAGTATAGCCCACAGAGGTCTCCACCACAGCACAAACCAAGGGGGGGCGCCAACCCAGACAGGAAGATCACGTCAGTAACTCAACCCACTCAAGTGACGCACCCCTCCTAGGGACGGCATGAAAGAGCACCAGCAAGCCAGTGACTCAGCCCCTGTAACAGGGTTAGAGGCAGAGAACCCCAGTGGAGAGAGGGGAACCGGCCTGGCAGAGACAGCAAGGGCTGTTCGTTGCTCCAGAGCCTTTCCGTTCACCTTCACACTCCTGGGCCAGACTATACTCAATCATATGACCTACTGAAGAGATAAGTCTTCAGTAAAGACTTAAAGGTTGAGACCGAGTCTGCGTCTCTCACATGGGTAGGCAGACTGTTCCATAAAAATGGAGATCTATGGGAGAAAGCCCTGCCTCCCGCTGTTTGCTTAGAAATTCTAGGGACAATTAGGAGGCCTGCGTCTTGTGACCGTAGCGTACGTATTGGTATGTACGGCAGGACCAACTCGGAAAGATAGGTAGGAGCAAGCCCATGTAACGCTTTATAGGTTAACAGTAAAACCTTGAAATCAGCCCTTGCCTTAACAGGAAGCCAGTGTAGGGAAGCTAGCACTGGAGTAATATGATCAAATTTCTTGGTTCTAGTCAGGATTCTAGCAGCCGTATTTAGCACTAACTGAAGTTTATTTAGTGCTTTATCCGGGTAGCCGGAAAGTAGAGCATTGCAGTAGTCTAACCTAGAAGTAACAAATGCATGGATTAATTTTTCTGCATCATTTTTGGACAGAAAATTTCTGATTTTTGCAATGTTACGTAGATGGAAAAAAGCTGTCCTTGAAACAGTCTTGATATGTTCGTCAAAAGAGAGATCAGGGTCAAGAGTAACGCCGAGGTCCTTCACAGTTTTATTTGAGACGACTTTACAACCATCAAGATGAATTGTCAGATTTAACAGAAGATCTCTTTGTTTCTTGGGACCTAGAACAAGCATCTCTGTTTTGTCCGAGTTTAAAAGTAAAAAGTTTTCAGCCATCCACTTCCTTATGTCTGAAACACAGGCTTCTAGCGAGGGCAATTTTGGGGCTTCACCATGTTTCATTGAAATGTACAGCTGTGTGTCATCCGCATAGCAGTGAAAGTTAACATTATGTTTTCGAATAACATCCCCAAGAGGTAAAATATATAGTGAAAACAATAGTGGTCCTAAAACGGAACCTTGAGGAACACCGAAATGTACAGTTGATTTGTCGGAGGACAGACCATTCACAGAGACAAACTGATATCTTTCCGACAGGTAAGATCTAAACCAGGCCAGAACTTGTCCGTGTAGACCAATTTGGGTTTCCAGTCTCTCCAAAAGAATGTGGTGATCGATGGTGTCAAAGGCAGCACTAAGGTCTAGTAGCACGAGGACAGATGCAGAGCCTCGGTCTGACGCCATTAAAAGGTCATTTACCACCTTCACAAGTGCAGTCTCAGTGCTATGATGGGGTCTAAAACCAGACTGAAGCATTTCGTATACATTGTTTGTCTTCAGAAAGGCAGTGAGTTGCTGCGCAACAGCTTTTTCTAAAATTTTTGAGAGGAATGGAAGATTCGATATAGGCCGATAGTTTTTTATATTTTCCGGGTCAAGGTTTGGCTTTTTCAAGAGAGGCTTTATCACTGCCACTTTTAGTGAGTTTGGTACACATCCGGTGGATAGAGAGCTGTTTATTATGTTCAACATAGGAGGGCCAAGCACAGGAAGCAGCTCCTTCAGCAGTTTAGTAGGAATAGGATCCAGTATGCAGCTTGAAGGTTTAGAGGGCCATGATTATTTTCATCATTGTGTCAAGAGATATAGTACTAAAACACTTAAGTGTCTCTCCCGATCCCAGGCCCTCGCAGAGCTGTGCAGATCCAGGACAGCTAAGCCCTGGAGGAATACGCAGATTCAAAGAGGAGTCCGTAATTTGCTTTCTAATGGTCATGATCTTTTCCTCAAAGAAGTTCATGAATTTATTACTGCTGAAGTGAAAGCCATCCTCTCTTGGGGAATGCTGCTTTTTAGTTAGCTTTGCAACAGTATCAAAAAGAAATTTTGGATTGTTCTTATTTTCCTCGATTAAGTTGTAAAAGTAGGATGATCGAGCAGTGTGAGTGTGTGTGTGTGTGTGTGTGCTGGTTCTTCTCTCAGTCTCAGAGGTAGGAAGGTTTTAGCACCATGCAGACTCCAGCACATTCCCAGACTTCCTGTGTTGCTGCAGACAGCTGGGTATCAACCTGGTGATGCATCACTTAGTGGCTTGTCCTCTTCCCCCCAAACCTATTCAACCTGCCCTCTTTGATCAAAACGGTCGGTTCATAATTGAGGTCCAATATGGAGATGTGCTGTATATCCAGTATGTATAGAACTGACCTATCAGGCAAGCAGATGACATAGTGTCACCACTCACTCCATGCCAATTGGTGGAACTAAACTGCCACTGCCTGCCTGAGGAGACCACAAGGCTGTCCTGTCACTCAGTGTCCAGGTGGTTGTTGACCCTGGTGACCCTTTCTGTACTGTCCAGCAGGGGGTCGGCAGAGTCCCGGAGTCTGGAATGACTGGGATAGAGCCCAGCAAACTTTTAGAATTCATGCCTGCTTTTAAATAGAACATTCTAAACTGTAGCGTTTTAAAATGGAGATCCACCCCAGTACCGGTAGTGCATCTGAAATAGGAACAGTATCCAAGCTGGCTGTCACAATGTCCTTTACTTTAAAATACACTGGGGGAAAAAAATAAACACAACATGCAACAATTTCAAAGATTTTCCTCAGTTACACTTCATATAAGGAAATCAGTCAATTGAAATAAATTCATTTGGCCCTAATCTATGGATTTCACATGACTGGGAATACAGATATGCATCTATTGGTCACAGATACCGTAAAAAAAAATAGTAGGGGCGTGGGATCAGAAAACTAGTCAGTATCTGGGGTGACTACCGTTTGCTTCATGCAGCGCAACACATCTCCTTCACATAGAGTTGATCAGGCTGTTGATTGTGGCCTGTGGAATGTTGTCCTACTCCTCTTCAATGGCTGTGCGAAGTTGCTGGATATTGGCGGGAACTGGAACACGCTGTCGTACACGTCGATCCAGATCATCCCAAACATGCTCAATGGGTGACATGTCTGGTGAGTATGCAGGCCATGGAAGAACTGGGACATTTTCAGCTTCCAGGAATTGTGTACAGATCCTTGTGACATGGGACCGTGCATTATCATGCTGAAACATGAGGTGATGGCGGCGGATGAATGGCACGACAATGGGCCTCAGGATCTCGTCATGGTATCTCTGTGCATCGAAATTGCCATTGATAAAATGCAATATTGTTCATTGTCCGTAGCTTATGCCTGCCCATACCATAACGCCACCGCCACCATGGGGCGCACGTTGACATCAGCAAATCGCTCGCCCACACAACGCCATACACGTCTCCGGGAAGCTCATCTGCAGGCTCTTCGTCCTAACCAGGTCTTGACCTGACTGCAGTTCGGCGTTGTAACCGACTTCAGTGGACAAATGCTCACCTTCGATGGCCACTGGCACGCTGAAGAAGTGTGCTCTTCACAGATAAATCCCAGTTTCAACTGTACCGGGCAGATTGCAGACGCTGAGATATACTGATATACGCTGTCGGCTGTCTGCCCGGTACAGTTGAAACCGTATTCACAGGACTGCTATTCACAGGTCTGGTATTCACAGGTCTGGTATTCACAGGACTGCTATTCACAGGTCTGGTATTCACAGGACTGATATTCACAGGACTGGTATTCACAGACCCAGTTTTCACAGGACTGATATTCACAGGTCTGGTATTCACAGGACTGCTATTCACAGGTGTGGTCTGGTATTCACAGGTCTGGTATTCACAGGACTGCTATTCACAGGACTGCTATTCACAGGACTGGTATTCACAGGTCTGGTATTCACAGGACTGTACCCTTTGCTATGAGACTCGAAATTGAGCTCAGGTGCATCCTGTTTCCGTTGATCATTCTTGAGATGTTTCTACAACTTGATTGGAGTCCACCTGTGGTAAATTCAATTGATTTGACCTGATTTGGAAAGGCACACCCCTGTCTATATAAGGTCCCACAGTTGACAGTGCACATCAGAGCAAAAACCAAGCCATGAGGTCGAAAGAATTGTCCGTAGAGCTTCGAGACAGGATTGTGTCGAGGCACAAATCTGGGGAAGGGTACCAAAACATTTCTGCAGCATTGAAGGTCCCCAAGAACACAGTGGCCTCTATCATTCTTAAATGGAAGAAGTTTGGAAACACCAAAACTCTTCCTAGAGCTGGTCGCCCGGCCAAACTGAGCAATCGGGGGAGAAGGGCCTTGGTCAGGGAGGTGACCAAGAACCTGATGGTCACTCTGACAGAGCTCCAAAGTTCCTCTGTGGAGATGGGAGAACCTTCCTGAAGGACAACCATCTCTGCATCCCTCCACCAATCAGGTCTTTATGGTAGAGTGGCCAGACGGAAGCCACTCCTTAGTAAAAGGCACATGACAGCGTGCTTGGAGTTTGCCAAATGGCACCTAAAGACTCTCAGACCATGAGAAACAAGATTCTCTGGTCTGATGAAACCAAGATTGAACTCTTTGGCCTGAATGCCAAGCGTCATGTCTGGAGGAAATCTGGCACCATCCCTACGGTGAAGCATGGTGGTGGCAGCATCATGCTGTGGGGATGTTTTTCAGCGGCAGGGACTGGGAGACTAGTCAGGATTGAGGCAAAGATGAACGGAGCAAAGTACAGAGAGATCCTTGATGAAAACCTGCTCCAAAGCACTCAGGACCTCAGACTGGGGTGAAGAAGGTTCACCTTCCAACAGGACAACGACCCTAAGCACACAGCCAAGAAAACGCAGGAGTGGCTTCGGGACAAGTCTCTGAATGTCCTTGAGTGGTCCAGCCAGAGCCCGGACTTGAACCTGAGCTAACATCTCTGGAGAGACCTGAAAATAGCTGTGCAGCGACGCTCCCCATCCAACCTGACAGAGCTTGAAAAGATCTGCAGAGAGGAATGGGAGAATCTCCCCAAATACAGGTGTGCCAAGCTTGTAGCGTCATACCCAAGAAGACTCGAGGCTGTAATCGCTGCCAAAGGTGCTTCAACAAAGTACTGAGTAAAGGGTCTGAATACTTATGTAAATGTGATATTTCTGTTTTTTTATTTTGTTATAAATTAGCGAACATTTCTAAAAACCTGTTTTTGCTTTGTCATTTTGGGGTATTGTGTGTAGATTGATGAGGGGGAAAAACAATTTAATCAATTTTAGAATAAGGCTGTAACCTAACAAAATGTGGATAAAGTCAAGGGGTATGAATACTTTCCAAAGGCACTGAATGCCTTGACTAGAATACACTTTATATGAAGTGGACAGCAGTAGTTATATAGGATGAACCATGACTAGAATACAGTATATACATATGAAGTGGGTAAAACAGTATGTAAACATTATTAAAGTGACCAGTGTTCAATGACTATGTAAATAGGGCAGCAGTTACTATTTTTCCTTTAGTTTATTTAGCAAATGTTTCTTACTTACTTTTTTAAAACTCTGCATTGTTGGTTAAGGGCTCATAAGTAAGCATTTCACAGTAATACCTGTTGTATTTGGCGCATGTGACAAATAATATTTGTTTTGATTTGAGTCTCTAAAGTGCTGGGTAGAGTACTGGGTGGTAGCCGGCTAGTAACAGTGGCTAAGTTCAGGGCAGGTTACTGAGTGGAGGCGGCTAGTGGTGACTATTTAACAGGCTGATGGCCTGGAAATAGAAGCTGTTTTTCAGTGTCTCCTCCCAGCTTTGATGCACCTGTACTGACCTCGCCTTCTGGATGATAGCGGGGTGAACAGGCCGTGGCTCGGGTGGCTGAGGTCCTTGATGATCTTCTCCTTCTTCCTCTCCCCATATCAGTCTCTGGAATAACTTGCTATCTCCATGACGATACTATCCTTCCCCTTAGAGACAGTCATCCCTTGAAATATGCGACCAGACTCATACATCTAGTGTAACCAACTATGTGTTATTGCAAAGCCTCCTCTCCTGACTGAATAAGGACCTGCAAGCTGAACGTGTTCCTCAGACAGAATGCTTTGTTTACAATAGGGGATTGAATGGAGGCAGGCAGAAAGCCATGTGGTCTTACACACTTACTGTGTGGAGGCACAATAGCACAATTATGGTTGGTGTGTGTTTTATATCAAACATCCAATCTGGTACACTAAGGAGACGACAGGAGAATGTAGAGAGGAAAGGTGGTCATATCAGGAGCATGTAGAGGGGAAAGGTGGTGATATCAGGAGCATGTAGAGAGGAAAGGTGGTGATATCAGGAGCATGTAGAGAGGAAAGGTGGTCATATCAGGAGCATGTAGAGAGGAAAGGTGGTCATATCAGGAGCATGTAGAGAGGAAAGGTGGTCATATCAGGAGCATGTAGAGGGGAAAGGTGGTGATATCAGGAGCATGTAGAGGGGAAAGGTGGTGATATCAGGAGCATGTAGAGGGGAAAGGTGGTGATATCAGGAGCATGTAGAGAGACAAGGTGGTGATATCAGGAGCATGTAGAGAGGAAAGGTGGTCATATCAGGAGCATGTAGAGAGGAAAGGTGGTCATATCAGGAGCATGTAGAGGGGAAAGGTGGTGATATCAGGAGCATGTAGAGAGGAAAGGTGGTCATATCAGGAGCATGTAGAGAGGAAAGGTGGTCATATCAGGAGCATGTAGAGAGGAAAGGTGGTCATATCAGGAGCATGTAGAGAGGAAAGGTGGTCATATCAGGAGCATGTAGAGAGGAAAGGTGGTCATATCAGGAGCATGTAGAGAGGAAAGGTGGTCATATCAGGAGCATGTAGAGGGGAAAGGTGGTCATATCAGGAGCATGTAGAGGGGAAAGGTGGTGATATCAGGAGCATGTAGAGAGGAAAGGTGGTCATATCAGGAGCATGTAGAGGGGAAAGGTGGTCATATCAGGAGCATATAGAGAGGAAAGGTGGTGATATCGATCATTAACGTTAGGTGGTCGGTAGCTGCTGTACCTAATTTCGGCTACTGATTGCAGTCTGCCAGTTTGACTTTATACATAGCTTGGGCTTTGTCGAGTAAGGCTTAAACTATGTTTTTAGATTGTAGTTAGGTACTATAGGTAGGCATCGTGGGCTGTATATTATTAAGTAGTATAGGTAGGCATCGTGGGCTGTTGCGGGTAGCTGTTGTGTAGTTATTGTAGGTTACTTTTGTATTCGGCGGTGCCGGATGTAGCACGAAGCTAGCTCGCTAACTCACCTCCTGGATTAGCTGGCGAGTTGCTATTAGCAACGGTAGCAACTAAAAACAATATCCTTTTAGCCAGCTACATTCGCTCACAGCGACGCCGTTTTTCAAACAAAGTCAACACAGTAGCCATTGCTAGCTAGCCAACACTACCAGCAGGCTGTGGTAGCTAAATACAATATCTTTGTGCTAGCTACCCAACGTTTAATCATTGCTGCGTTATGAAAGGTAAGCTTGGCTTCTTATATGGTGTTGAGTTAAGCTTAAACCATGTATTTAGATTGTAGGTAGGTATTGTAGTTTGGTATTATAGGTAGCTTACTCCGGTAGTTATTGTAGGTTATTATTGTAGGTAATTATTGTAGGTAAGGATTTTTATTCGGTGGAGCCCAGGCGAAGCACGAGGCTAGCTTACCCACTACCTGGACCAACAAAGCTAGCTAGCTAGAGGGTAGCTACCGGTAACTTTTAGCAACTGTGGTTAGCTGTTTCCAATGTTATTTCATGCTTGAGAGTACCTGTGATTGAGCCAGCTAGCTGCTACCATTCAGCTGTTTTTCTAACCTCATCCGAGGCATTAACGTTAGGTGGTTGGTAGCTGCTGTACTTAATTACAGCTACTGATAACAGTCTGCTGTAGCTTACAACAATTCTAATTTCTAAAGTGAAAGTTGGGAGAGTTTTATTCGGGTGGTTCAGTGAAACAATTACAGTTTCTGAGGTGGAAGTTGGGAGAGTTATATATTTATTTATTTTTTTGGTGAGGGAGGCCTGCTCTCTCCTTTCCCTGATGTTCAGTTCATTTCATCCCGATCTCCTCTGCATTATTGTAGCCATCTGTTGCAGCCTGTCAACTATGCCTCTGCCTATCCCTGTTCTCTCCTCTCCGCACAGGCTACACAAACGCCCCACACCGCGTGGCTGCTGCCTCTCTAACCTGGTGGTCCCTGCACGCACCCCACACCTGGAGTTCCAGGTCTCAGGCAGCCTCTGGAACTGACGTTCTGCTGCCAACAAAGCTGACTTCATCCCAGCCTATGCTAATCTCCAGTCCCTCGACTTCCTGGCGCTGACGGAAACATGGATTACCACTGAAAACATTGCTACTCCTACTGCTCTCTCCTCATCTGACCATGTGTTCTCGCATACCCCGAGAGCATCTGGTCAGAGGGGTGGTGGCACAGGAATCCTCATCTCTCCCAAGTGGACATTCTCAATTTTTCCCCTAACCCATCTGTCTATCTCCTCATTTGAATTCCATGCTGTCACAGTCACTAGCCCATTTAAGCTTAATATCCTTGTCATCTATCGCCCTCCAGGTTCCCTTGGAGAGTTCATCAATGAGCTTGACGCCTTGATAAGTTCCTTTCCTGAGGATGGCTCACCCCTCACAGTTTTGGGGGATTTCAACCTCCCTATGTCCACATTTGACTCATTTCTCTCTGCCTCCTTCTTTCCACTTCTCTCCTCTTTTGACCTCACCCTCTCACCGTCCCCCCCTACTCACAAGGCAGGCAATACGCTTGACCTCATCTTTACTAGATGCTGCTCTTCTACTAATCTCACTGCAACTCCCCTCCATGTCTCCGACCACTACTTTGTTTCCTTTTCTCTCTCGCTCTCCTCCCACACTACTCACTCTGCCCCTACACAGATGGTAATGCGCCGCCGCAACCTTCGCTCTCTCTCCCACTACTCTCTCCTCTTCCATCCTATCATCTCTTCCCTCTGCTCAATCCTTCTCCCTCCAATCTCCTGATTCTGCCTCCTCAACCCTCCTCTCCTCCCTTTCTGCATCCTTTGACTCTCTGTGTCCCCTATCCTCCCGGCCGGCTCGGTCCTCCCCTCCAGCTCCGTGGCTTGATGACTCATTGCGAGCTCACAGAACAGAGCTCCGGGCAGCGGAGCGGAAATGGAAGAAAACTAAACTCCCTGCCGACCTGGCATCTTTTCACTCCCTCCTCTCTACATTTTCTTCATCTGTTTCTGCTGCTAAGGCCACTTTCTACCACTCTAAATTCCAAGCATCTGCCTCTAACCCTAGGAAGCTCTTTGCCACATTTTCCTCCCTCCTGAATCCCCCCCCCCCCCCCCCCTCTCTGTGGATGACTTCGTCAACCACTTTGAAAAGAAGGTTGACGACATTCGATCCTCGTTTGTTAAGTCTAATGACACTGCTGGTCCTACTCACACTGCCCTACCCTATGCTTTGACTTCTTTCTCCCCTCTCTCTCCAGATAAAATCCTGCGACTTGTGACTGCAGGCCGCCCAACAACCTGCCCGCTTGACCCCATCCCCTCCTCTCTTCTCCAGACCATCTCCGGTGACCTTCTCCCCTACCTCACCTCGCTGATCAACTCATCCTTGAACGCTGGCCATGTCCCTTCCGTCTTCAAGAGAGCGAGAGTTGCTCCCCTTCTCAAGAAACCAACACTCGATCCCACTGATGTCAACAACTACAGACCAGTATCCCTTCTTTCTTTTCTTTCCAAAACTATTGAGCGTGCCGTCTTTAGCCAACTCTCTTGCTATCTCTCTCAGAATGACCTTCTTGATCCAAACCAGTCAGGTTTCAGGACTGGTCATTCAACTGAGACTGCTCTTCTCTGTGTCACGGAGGCTCTCCGCACTGCTAAAGCTAACTCTCTCTCCTCTGCTCTTGTCCTTCTAGACCTGTCTGCTGCCTTTGATACTGTGAACCATCAGATCCTCCTCTCCACCCTCTCCGAGCTGGGCATCTCCGGCGCGGCTCACTCCTGGATTGCGTCCTACCTGACCGGTCGCTCCTACCAAGTGGCGTGGCGAGAAGCTGTCTCCGCACCACGTGCTCTCACCACTGGTGTCCCCCAGGGCTCAGTCCTGGGCCCTCTCCTTTTCTCCCTATACACCAAGTCACTTGGCTCTGTCATATCCTCACATGGCCTCTCCTATCATTGCTACGCTGACGATACACAACTAATCTTCTCCTTTCCCCCTTCTGATAACCAGGTGGCGAATCGCATCTCTGCATGTCTGGCAGACATATCAGTATGGATGACGGATCACCACCTCAAGCTGAACCCTGGCAAGACGGAGCTGCTCTTCCTCCCGGGGAAGGACTGCCCGTTCCATGATCTCGCCATCACGGTTGACAACTCCGCTGTGTCCTCCTCCCAGAGTGCGAAGAGCCTAGGCGTGACCCTGGACAACACCCTGTCGTTCTCCGCCAACATCAAGGCGGTGACCCGCTCCTGCAGGTTCATGCTCTACAACATTCGGAGAGTACGACCCTGCCTTACACAGGAAGCGGCACAAGTCCTAATCCAGGCACTTGTCATCTCCCGTCTGGACTACTGCAACTCGCTGTTGGCTGGCCTCCCTGCCTGTGCCATTAAACCCCTACAACTCATCCAGAATGCCGCAGCCCGTCTGGTGTTCAACCTTCCCAAGTTCTCTCACGTCACCCCCCTCCTCCGCACACTCCACTGGCTTCCAGTTGAAGCTCGCATCCGCTACAAGACCATGGTGCTTGCCTATGGAGCAGTGAGGGGAACGGCACCTCTGTACCTTCGGGCTCTGATCAGTCCCTACACCCAAACGAGGGCATTGCGTTCATCCACCTCTGGCCTGCTGGCTCCCCTTCCTCTGCGGAAGCATAGTTCCCGCTCAGCCCAGTCAAAACTGTTCGCTGCTCTGGCACCCCAATGGTGGAACAAGCTCCCTCACGACGCCAGGACAGCGGAGTCACTCACCACCTTCCGGAGGCATTTGAAACCCCACCTCTTTAAGGAATACCTGGGATAGGATAAAGTAATCCTTCTACCCCCCCCCCCCCAAAATTGTAAAGTGGTTATCCCACTGGCTATAGGGTGAACGCACCAATTGGTGAGTCGCTCTGGATAAGAGCGTCTGCTAAATGACGTAAATGTGCCCTTGAGCAAGGCACTTAACCCTAATTGCTCCTGTAAGTCGCTCTGGATAAGAGCGTCTGCTAAATGACTAAAATGTAAAATGTAATATCAGGAGCATGTAGAGAGGAAAGGTGGTGATATCAGGAGCATGTAGAGGGGAAAGGTGGTGATATCAGGAGCATGTAGAGAGCGTGGTCCTCTGTAGCTCAGCTGGTAGAGCACGGCGCTTGTAACGCCAAGGTAGTGGGTTCGATCCCCGGGACCACCCATACACAAAAATGTATGCACGCATGACTGTAAGTCGCTTTGGATAAAAGCGTCTGCTAAATGGCATATTATTATTATTATTATAGAGAGGAAAGGTGGTGATATCAGGAGCATGTAGAGAGGAAAGGTGGTGATATCAGGAGCATGTAGAGGGGAAAGGTGGTCATATCAGGAGCATGTAGAGAGGAAAGGTGGTGATATCAGGAGCATGTAGAGAGGAAAGGTGGTGAAGTTATAGCACAGCATGTTTTAATCGTTTTTGTTTTAAACGACCTATATAATTACTAGCCAGTACAGCGAACCTAAAAATGAGTGTATGCCACAATTCTCTTTGGTAATACTATACAGGATCAAACTTTCTGAATGATGGGAGTATTAGCTTGCCCTCGTGAGGCGGTTACAGTGAAGTGCAGCTGGACAGGTTCCATGTTCATGTTTCCGGGGGGAAAGGTTTCAATGTAACACCACAACATTGAGCTTTCAGACAGCACAGGTTTGTGAATGATTTTTTGATTTAGCTTCTTATGTTATATAACCTAATTATCTGGTTATGTTAGGCACGTTTTTGACAGTACTTTGGGATGTTAAAGTCTACACTTTTAGGAATCAACATGTTTATAAAGGGATAGAACTGTGAAGGACATCCAAAGCATAGTTGGCTAGTCAGCTAGCTCTTGCCCATCGCGCGACAACAACAAGTTGCTTCTGACCGATTTTGTTTGATGACTGGTTTTCACAACTCACCAAAGTACAAATATTGCTGGAATGTTGGAGAACTTTTCTCTGTGTGCGCAGGGTGTCTAAAGTACGAAACGACTAGCAGCTTCAGTTTGACGCCGGTCTACTTTGTCGCTGATCCACGAGCATGGGTCAGATGCGCATATGTAGATATCGTAGTGGCGACCGGACGCATGCGCTTGGACCAGAGCTAGTGTCGGTCTACCTCAGTTAGCACAGAGACAGAGGACTATATGGACTGGTAGCTGCACACGTACGACCTAGCCACCAACTCTGGTCAACTGTTTTACAGTTCAATAACAGTGTTGATTCCTCTCTCCTCTCTGTTCCTCTCCCTTGCTCTTCCTCTCTCTCTCTCTCTCCCTCCTCTCCTTTTTGTTTCTCTCTCTCTCCCTCTGTTTCCCTCCTTCTCTCCTACTTTCCCCTTGGTAGCAGCACCATGGTTCTGTCTGCAGCCAGTCGACACCTCCTTAGGGGCAGTAGGATTGGTGCCTGGGGGGGCAGCTGCTCCTCAGGAGGAGTGGATCTGTATACACCACTGCCAATGGGTTCCAGGAGAAGGAGATCCGAGAGAAACTCCAAGCTTTCCCTGGGGGGGGTCTATAGACCTTGTCAAACAGGAGTCGGGCATCGCAGTGCTCACCGTCAACAACCCTGCTCGCATGAACGCTTTCTCTGGTATTAGGAGCACACTGTCCAACGTTATATTTTATTATTGATCTGAGTGTTGCTCTTTGTTAACCTGTAATTCAGACTAAATATCACTCCGATTCTCTTTGGTTTCACTTAACCAAACGGAGCGAAATATATTTAGTTTTGTATTCCAACTCTTTGCTTCTCCTGAGAATGATTACAGTGGGGCTAAGGGGCTAGTGCTCAATGAACTGGGTTGTGTTCAGTAGGGCACACTGTAGCAAAACTTTTGCAACAGACGACTAAAATGTGTTTATTTGGATCCCCAGTAGCTTTTGCAGAAGCAGCAGCTGCTCTTCCTGGGGTCCACAAAAAACACAAAACATGACAAGTAACAAAACACTGATACACAAGGACTTAAAATACAACATATACAAACCACAAAACATTTAAAAATACAACAAAATAATGTGTGTTTGTGTGTGTCCCCTCACAGTCCCACTCACAATCTGTTTTTTAAAGGCAATTTTGCTGTTCGCTTGAGTAATTGGAGATAGAAGCTCCATGCAATCATGGCTCTGTATAATACTGTACGTTTGTGGTCCTCTGTAGCTCAGCTGATAGAGCACGGCGCTTGTAACGCCAAGGTAGTGGGTTCGATCCCCGGGACCACCCATACACACAAAAAAAAATGTATGCACACATGACTGTAAGTCGCTTTGGAAAAAAAGCGTCTGCTAAATGGCATATTATTATAATGATTTACGTTGCCGTGAATTCATTTTGGACTTGTGGACTGTGAAGAGACCCCTGGTGGCATGTCTTGTGGGGTATGTAGGGGTGTCTGAGCTGAAATGTTATTTGATTATGCAGACTATGTGGAATTTCCATCACAGTAATATTTCTCATGAAAACTAGAAGAGCAGCAGTTAATCTCTCGTCAACACTCAACCTCATATTGAACATGTTCAGGTTGTACCTCCCTGTTTTACTCAGGTTCAAAACGTTTTCTCCCTACTGAACACTACCCTGTTTTCTCCAGGTTCTATGATGGTGGAGCTGGAGAAGAGGATGTCCCAGCTAGAGGAGTGGACGGAGGGGAAAGGTCTCATCATCCAGGGGGCTGCTGGGACATTCTGCTCTGGGGCAGACCTCAACGCTGTCAGGGCTATATCCAACCCTCAGGTCAGACCTCAATGTTGTCAGAGATATACAGTGGCTTGCGAAAGTATTCACCCCCCATGGCATTTTTCCTATTTTGTTGCCTTACAACCTGGAATTAAAATTGATTTTTTGGGGGGGGGGGGGGGGGGGGGGGGGTTTGTATCATTTGATTTACACAACATGCCTACCACTTTGAAGATGCAAAATATTTTTTATTGTGAAACAAACAAGAAATAAGACAAAAAAACTGAAAGCTTGAGCGTGCATAACTATTCACCATCCCAAAGTCAATACTTTGTAGAGCCACCTTTTGCAGCAATTACAGCTGCAAGTCTCTTGGGGTATGTCTCTTTAAGTTTGGCACATCTAGCCACTGGGATTTTTGCCCATTCTTCAAGGCAAAACTGCTCCAGCTCCTTCAAGTTGGATGGGTTCCGCTGGTGTACAGCAATCTTTAAGTCATACCACAGATTCTCAATTGGATTGAGGTCTGGGCTTTCACTAGGCCATTCCAAGACATTTAAATGTTTCCCCTTAAACCACTCAAGTGTTGCTTTAGCAGTATGCTTAGGGTCATTGTCCTGCTGGAAGGTGAACCTCTGTCCCAGTCTCAAATCTCTGGAAGACAAACAGGTTTCCCCTCAATAATTTCCCTGTATTTAGCAGCATCCATCATTCCTTCAATTCTGACCAGTTTCCCAGTTCTCGGGGTGATGAGAGGTGTTGGGTTTGCGCCAGACATAGCGTTTTCCTTGATGGCCAAAAAGCTCAATTTTAGTCTCATCTGACCAGAGTACCTTCTTCCATATTTTGGGGAGTCTCCCACATGCCTTTTGGCGAACACCAAACGTGTTTGCTTATTTTTTTCTTTAAGCAATGGCTTTTCTCAGGCCACTCTTCCGTAAAGCCCAGCTCTGTGGAGTGTACGGCTTAAAGTGGTCCTATGGACAGATACTCCATTCTCCGCTGTGGAGCTTTGCAGATCCTTCAGGGTTATTTTTGGTATCTGTTTGGATAGCTCCTTGGTCTTCATGGTGCCCCTTGCTTAGTGGTGTTGCAGACTCTGGGGCCTTTCAGAACAGGTGTATATATACTGAGATCATGTGACACTTAGATTGCACACAGGTGGACTTTATTTAACTAATTATGTGACTTCTGAAGGTAATTGGTTGCACCAGATCTTATGCTTCATAGCAAAGGGGGTGAATACATATGCACGCACCACTTTTCCGTTATTTATTTTTTTGAAACAAATATTTTTTTTCCATTTCACTTCACCAATTTGGACTATTTTGTGTATGTCCATTACATGAAGTCCAAATAAAAATCCATTTAAATTACAGGTTGTAATGCAACAAAATAGGAAAAATGCCAAGGGGGATGAATACTTTTGCAAGGCACTGTATCCAACCTTCAGGTCAGACCTCAATGTTGTCAGAGCCATATTCAAGCCTCAAAACAGACCTCAGTTGTCAGAGATATATCCAACCCTCAGGTCAGTCTCTCTGAACTATCTCTTTCTCCCTCTCTGGAAGACCTGTAGAAAGCTCAGTGAACTGTTATTATTCAGTCACATTGTATTGGGGCACTCCTACTTCCATCCAATCTGACTTTCTAAACCACGTGTCAAACTCTTTCCACGGAGGGCCGAGTGTCTGCGGGTTTTCGCTACTCCCTTGTACTTGTTGATGAATTAAGATCACTAATTAGTAAGGAACTCCCCTCACCTGGTTGTCCAGGTCTTAACTGAAAGGAAAAACCCCAAAACCAGCAGACACTAGGCCAGGGTTCTTCAATTCCGGTCCTGGAGGGCCGAAACACTTCTACCTGGTAGTTAATTGCACTCACCTGGTGTCCCAGGTCTGAATTAGCCCCTGATTAGAAGGAGAGGATGAAAAACAGAGGTGTTTCGGCCCTCCAGGACCGGAATTGAAGAACCCTGCACTAGGCCCTCCATGGAATGAGTTTGACACCCCCCCCCCATGCTCTAAACGATGCGTCTTGCCTTTCAGGATGGGATGAAGATGTTCAAGGCTACTGAGGTAGGACACTACCCTCTGTGTTTAGAAAGTTCTAGATCAGTGCGTCATGCCAGATGCTCTGTGCCAATGCTGAGCCGTATGTTCTCTGTGCAGGCTGCCTCTGCTCTCTGTAGCTCTGGTGGAGGGGAGAGCGCTGGGAGGAGGGGGAGAGCGCTGGGAGGAGGGGGAGAGCGCTGGGAGGAGGGGGAGAGCGCTGGGAGGAGGGGGAGAGCGCTGGGAGGAGGGGGGAGAGCGCTGGGAGGAGGGGGAGAGCGCTGGGAGGAGGGGCCGAGCTCACTACTGCCTGTGACTTTAGGTACAGTAACGGAACTCATTTTCCACAGATGGCACCGTTGCTATGGGTTTATTAAACTGGAGGCCCACATCCAGATAGTGGAGAAAAAGGAGGGTGCACATAAAAAAATGACTTTTCAAGAAATATCTGAGCAACAGAATCCACCAGGTTTCCAATCTCTAAACCAACATCACGGTCTCTCTCCCCGCTAGGTTGATGGCGCCAGGCAGTGTGATCCAGTTTGTCCATAAACACATGGGTCTGGTCCCTGGTTGGGGCGGTGCAGCTAGAACGCCCTGAAGATGCTGGGTAATGCCCTGAATGTGGACCCAGAGATGGGGCTGCAGATTGGGCTTGCGGATGGGGTCCTGGAGGGTCCCCGGCTGGGTCTGGAGCCAGAGCAGTGGTTGGGCAGCTACACCAAGGGTCCAGCCCCGGTCATCAGAGCCATAAAGAAAGTGGTGGTGTCAGGGAGAGAGCTCCCCCTGGAGGCAGCCCTGAGGACTGAGCGGGATGTGTTCGGGACAGTGTGGGGAGGACCGGCTAACCTACAGGCTCTGGCCAGCAAGGCCAAACAAGTGAATTAAACTTAGTCTTGTGATTACATTGTATTCTCGTCCTAATGTTCTGGAGAAACCTAGAACGTCTGGAGTCGAAACTGTGAACCAACCCACGCTGATAAGACTGAACTGGAACATTAGGATGCAATGTAGAGGGTCAGAACTCAACCAGAACACACTTAACTAGTGTATTCATTCAGCCGATTCTGTTGCTAAAGGTCTCTTAAAACAGAAGCAAACGAAATCTACCTGAATTTGTCCAATAACAACTATAGTTTTAGTTGGAAACGTTTTGCAACCATTTGGTGGAATGAATACACCCCTGGACTGTGCTCAGAGTGTGACAGTACCTTATGGGGGATTTATATTGCTGTGTTGAGTGACCACTAACAATCAATTCATTATTTTAGTGAAGGAATTGTTAGTGACTGTTGGGACAATTATATGGACCCATCTAAACGTGGCAATGTCCTTTTTTCCTCACTGGAGATTAAGATGACACTAGTTGTAATAGTGACGTGAAGATTATGGCTCTACTACAGTCTATTAACACCAGGGTGACAGAACCCCAGGGTGACAGAACACAGAACCCCAGGGTGACAGAACACAGAACCCCAGGGTGACAGAACACAGAACCCCAGGGTGACAGAACACAGAACCCCAGGGTGACAGAACACCAGGGTGACATTTACATTTAAGTCATTTAGCAGACGCTCTTATCCAGAGCGACTTACAAATAGGTGCATTCACCTTATAGCCAGTGGGATAACCACTTTACACTTTTTTTGGGGGGGGGGGGGTAAGGGGGGTGCCACCATTGGGGTGCCAGAGCAGCGAACAGTTTTGACTGGGCTGAGCGGGAACTATGCTTCCGCAGAGGAAGGGGAGCCAGCAGGCCAGAGGTGGATGAACGCAATGCCCTCGTTTGGGTGTAGGGACTGATCAGAGCCTGAAGGTACGGAGGTGACATCTTCATTACATTGCAAACTTGATGTAGAAAAATGCTTGCCCACATTTTAGTCTCTTGCATAATTTCTTCCGTTGTACTACAATTACATGGCAATGGACTGAACACGTCATGACAAACAACTTGGTCATCTTTTAAAGTAGATTTATTTACAAATAAATCTCCAGGGAAACAGAAGAGAACCAACTAGACTACTTCTCCCCGCTGTGGCTGATCAGGCATACTCCTGATGATGTCTGAATCACCTGTAGATGATCAGAAAATAATTAGAAGTTACATTCTATAAACCAGTCGTGAAAGAAGAACAGTTTACACTTGTTAATTTTCCATGAACTCACCTGGGTCAATGATGGCCAGTGTGCAGACTCCGAAGTACTTTCCACAGGCTGTCCCCAAGCTCCATGTTGTTCCCACTGTAGTGGTGGACTCCAGTCTTAGCCAGCATAGCACGTGGTCCTCTGTAGCTCAGCTGGTAGAGCACGGCGCTTGTAACGCCAAGGTAGTGGGTTCGATCCCCGGGACCACCAATACACAAAAATGTATGCACGCATGACTGTAAGTCGCTTTGGATAAAAGCGTCTGCAAAATGGCATATTATTATTATTATAGTATTATATCTCTGATTTCCTACAGAGAGAAGGGAAGAGTGTTCAAATCAGTTTTAGGGTGGATTCACTTTAGTACAATATTGGTGCTGAGCAGGAGTGAGTGGTCTTCCCTGAGGGAGAGGGTTTTGCTTCAACCTAGTAGTAGCACACCAGATTCAAATAATTAATAGGTGTGCTAGTTGACTGGAGCAAATGCCAGAATGCCCACCCCTGCAGTAGTTAGGTAAGTGTTGGTTAGTTACGTCGGTTTCCCAAACTCGGTGCATTATAGGGTAAGAATTAGAATGAGACGCCTCAATATTTGCAGCCATACGTGATAATCTCTCTAGGAGTTGATACCTTGTCAGTATTTAGGAATAATTCTAATATTAAAGTAAGATTTGAATGGAGAAAGCTGACCCGAGAGCAGCGCTGCCTTTCTTTCAATCCCATCAGTATCGACACATGCCTCACCGACTCACCTACGGAACGTTCTCTCTGCGTGGTGTTTTGGGAAACGCATGGTACACCTTCCGCCGTGGGAAAGATACATCGTAAAGACATTCGTAAGCCTAAAGTTCCGGGAAACCGGGCCCTGTTTGGTCACTCAAACTGGGGATAAATGAACGATTTCAAAATAACATTTACCCATCACCGTTCCTAAATGAAGGATGTGCACAAACATTTCTATTAATGAACGATTTCCCAGTCCCAAACTCACCGTCTTCTTAGCCGCCACCATGTCTGCGGTTTAGATGTTACTAGCCCACCTAAACTAGGATATCACATGCAGAATGAGTGATACAATCTTGTGTCGACCGGAGAGTTTATCTGAACGCACGGCACCGTCAGGTAGATGAATAAATGAAAGAAAGAGAACACCTCCCGGACTACGGTGCGGTGAATAACATTCATGCGTTCGTTTGGGAAAACAAATCATCGCGAGAGGTGGCGTGAGATGAGCCGCAGGGTTTTGCACCAAATTTGAAACCGTGGAAAAGCTCTCACTCCTAAACACACACAGTTCATTACGAAGAGGAGACGGCCACTGCAGTATGCATACGGTACAACTCCTGATGCAACACGATATACCTCTTTGGAATGTCCACCATCTCTAGCTACGTTTTAGGTTTGCCATTTGGCTAGAAGTAAGTAAACAACACTTCGACACTAGCTAACTTTCTTTCTGAAACAATAGCTAGGTGAGTAACTAGCTTGCTACGTAACGTTAACGTGTGTATCAACCTTGTATACATGCAGTTCATTTTAGTATGTATTTCAAGGTGAATTTGCTAACGTTAGGGTATTAACTTTCAGCTAATCAATTGGTTAACAAGCAAAACTAACTAGTTGAGTAATAAAGCAATACAACAAACAATGTACTCTACATTGCACACCTGCATCATTCTGAAATTGCAAAGGCTTTTAATATTTTGTGATTGAAACGAGCTAGGTAGCTAACCCTTAACTAGCTCCCATTTATCAAACCCTTGTTTTTACGCCAGCCAGCGGGCTAATGGGCCTCTAGGGAGGGAGGGAGGGAGCCAGGGAGCCAAGCACCGTGTTCCCAGCCTCAGTCGAGGTGTTGGCGGTCGCAGTGCCGTTTGAGCGGGCGGATGGGAGCCATGGAGATCTATAGGCGGAACATTTCAAACCGAGCGAGCGAGAGGGGATTTAAATACCGTTTATCAACAGCACGCGACAGCATAGCAACTATGGAATTGTTGTCACTAACGACATCAGCTAGCTTCTGGTTGTTTCTTTCATCCACTTGGAAGGCGCATGTTTTGGCTGAAGTAGCTACTCTCATAACCTGTTAGCTATTGACCACTTTTTCTTTAGCAAAAGTCAGCTAGATATATTTGTATTTTCAAAAAATGTAGGACAGGTTACATTTTGTCTAATCTTGGCTAACTAGCTACATGAACTTAGTTAACGTTAGGCCTAACTTGCGATTTGGCTAGCTAGCTAACAACAAAGGTGGCTTAACACTTTTTGTCTAACTGCATTGTTTTTCACTTTCTTCTCACAGATCAGTTTGTAACACCAGACCCGTCACCTGGTGAATATAGTCATTCTACATCTGAAAGGGAGTATGGAGTGCAGTCTCAGACCAGATGCTCATTTCCAGAGCTGCAAAGACCTGCAATATGGAGCTTGTCATGACAGTGGATACCTGGACAGTGGTTACAGCCCTAAAATGGACAGTGGAGACAAATTTGCCCTCTCAAAGTGTTTTTCTTCAGATGGTTTTCATGAAACGCCTAAAGAGAACCTTTCACAGAAATGCGAACCTCTGTCACCCAGAAAGAACAGACTAAAAGAGGGCGTCAGGAGTCCACAGAAAGACATTCTGAAGGAGCGGCCATTGCAGAATGGCTGGTGTGAAACTCCTAAAGTATCCAAGAGAGATCCATCTCTGAGACGACGTCTCCTCATGTCTAAATCGGAGGGTAAAACTGCAGACAACACAAAAACACCATGCGCTAAAAGGACTGACTCGTCAGTGAATGTGAGAACTGACCGCTGCTCCAACGTGGTCTTTGACTCACCAGATGCCTTTACTATTGCAGCTTTAGCTACGAGCACTTTAAACCCGGAGGACGTGCTTCTGTCCAGCAGAAAACGGCGCCTCCTCTTCCCGCTTGTAAAAACCTCAACGCTTGAAGATGGTAAATGCAACACGACCAGCCTCCCTCTCTTTGAGAGAAAGGCGTCCGCTGCATCGCTCTCGGATGCAGACTTGGAAGAGAGCATCATCTCCTCAGACCGCCTTTCCACTGAGATGCCGGAGACCCCACGCTGTAGCAGATTAACACCCTCGGTGAAAGAGAACTTCCAGACTCCAGTCAACAACAACGTAGCAGCTGACCTCTCTGACAGCCTGAGTGTCCTGAGCACCCCTTTCTCCACCCCTACTCATAAACACTATGACCATGACACCCCTTCATCCACCCCTACTCATAAACACTGTGACCATGACACCCCTTCATCCACCCCTACTCATAAACACTGTGACCGCTCCGTGTCTGAGGACAGTGGCTTCAGCTCCCTGGCTCTGGATAAGTCCCAGGACTCCACGGTGGACAATGATGGTTCCTTCCAGGAGCTGCTGTTGCCATCAGGCAGCTCCAGGTGCAAGGAGACCCCCAGCAGGCTGGCTGAGATGAAGAGGAGGTAGGCTGGATTAGCTTTTTCACTTCCAATGAATGCCCTCAAACAGTGTTTCTCAACTCCAGTCCTTGAGTACCCCCAACAGTATATACACATGTGTGATGTTTGGGGTACTCAAGGACTGAAGTTGAGAAACATTGCCCTAGAACATTTCAGTTTTGTATATTTATGGTGTTTTGTAGTTTAATTATTGTAATATTTATTAATTTCATTATAAGTTAAATAATAATAATAATATGCCATTTAGCAGACGCTTTTATCCAAAGCGACTTACAGTCATGCGTGCATACATTATTATTTTTTGTATATGGGTGGTCCCGGGGTTCGACCCCACTACCTTGGCGTTACAAGCGCCGTGCTCTACCAGCTGAGCTACAGAGGACCACAAGTTGTACTTGGTGTAATTCAGTTTGCATCTTGCTTCCGTTTTGTAAAATTATTTATTAAGTAAAAAAATAAACGTCGTCATCATCATCAGGTCCAGACTGGAGCGCCAGCGCCGCCTCTCCACTCTCCGAGAGGGGGGTTCCCAGTCTGAGGGGGACCGTGACGTCAGGGCCCTGGCAGCCCACAGAACTCATCACAGAGAGAAGAACCTGACATCCCAGGCACATCTGGAGCGCAGCATCTTCAAGGAGGATGACCGTGACGTCTTCCTGGACGTGACTCCGCCGAAAACAGCCACCGTTAAGCTAGAGGACCTGTCCCTCACGCCGGCCCTGCAGATGATCCAGGCCCTGTCCCAGAGGACCTCCAGGATGTTGCTGGAGCAGACCAGTATGGAGGAGCTGCTGAGGGCCTCGGAGAAAGAGGCCTTCAGGACCACTATGCCCCTGGCTGGGCTGATCGGCAGGAAGATGGGCCTGGGGAAGGTAGACATCTTTACTGAGCTGAAGAAGAAGAATCTCAGACACATCCTGGCTATGATCCTCAATCAGCTGTCCTCTGAAGATGTCTATAGGTGAGGAGTTTATTTACTGTATATACAATGCCTTCAGAAAGTATTCATACCCCTTGACTTATTCCACATTTTGTTGTGTTACAGCGTGAATTCAAAATGGATTAAATAAAAAATCTCACACAATACACCATAATGACAGTGAAAACATGTTTTTAGAAATTGTAGCAAATGTATTGAAAATGAAATACGTATCTCATTTACATAGGTATTCACACCCCTGAGTCAATACTTTGTAGAAGCACCTTTGGTGACGGTTATAACTTTGAGTCGTCTTGTCTGTCAGGATTTTCTTCCCTGCTTCCGTCTGGCCACTCTCCTATAAAGCCCAGATTTGTGAAGTGCTGTAGAGACTGTTGTCCTTCTGGTAGGTTCTCCCATCTCAGCCAAGGAACTCTGTAGTTCTGTCAGAGTGGTCATTGGGTTCTTGGTCACCTCCCTGACCAAGGTCCTTCTTTCCCGGTTGCTCAGTTTGGTTGGACGGCCAGCTCTAGGCAGAGTCTGGGTAATTCCATATTTTTTCCATTTCCTAATGATGGAGACCACTGTACTCTTGGAAACTTTCAACACTCTAGAAATTGTTTTATACTCTTCCTCAGATACAGTACCAGTCAAAAGTTTGGACACACCTCCTCATTCCAGGGTTTTTCTTATTTTTTTACTATTTTCCACATTGTAGAATAAAAGTGAAGACATTAAAACTATGAAATAACACATATGGAGTCATGTAGTAACCAAAAAAGTGTTTAACAAATCAAAATATATGTGAGATTCTTCAAAGTAGCCACCCTTTGCCTTGATGACAGCTTTGCACACTCTTGGCATTCTCTCAACCAGCTTCATGAGGTAGTCACCTGGAATGCATTTCAATTAACAGGTGTACCTTCTTAAAAGTTAATTTGTGGAATTTATTTCCTTAATGCGTTTGAGGCAATCAGTTGTGTTGTGACAAGGTAGGGGTGGTATACAGAAGATAGACCTATTTGGTAAAAGTCCAAGTCCATATTATGGCAAGAACAGCTCAAATAAGCAAAGAGAAACAACACTCCATCATTACTTTAAGACATGAAGGTCAGTCAATCCTGAACATTTCAAGAACTTTGATAGTTTCTTCAAGTGCAGTCGCAAAAACCAAGCGCTATGATGAAACTGGCTCTCATGAGGACCGCCACAGGAATGGAAGACCCAGAGTTACCTCTGCTGCAGAGGATAAGTTCATTAGTTACCAGCCTCAGAAATTGCAGCCCAAATAAATGCTTCAGAGTTCAAGTAACAGACACATCTCAACATCAACTGTTCAGCGGAGACTACATGAATCAGGCCTTCATGGTTGAATTGCTGCAAAGAAGCCACTACTAAAGGACACCAATAATAAGAAGACTTGCTTAGGCCAAGAAACATGAGCAATGGACATTAGACCGGTGGAAATCTGTCCTTTGGTCTGATGAGTACAAATTTGAGATGTTTGGTTCCACCCGCCGTGTCTTTGTGAGACGCAGAGTAGGTGAACGGATTATCTCCTTATGTGTGGTTCCCACCCTGAAGCATGGAGGAGGAGGTGTGATGGTGCTTTGCTGGTGACACTGTCTGTGATTTATTTAGAATTCAAGGCACACTTAACCAGCATGGCCACCACAGCATTCTGCAGCGATACGCCATCCCATCTGGTTTGGGCTTAGTGGGACTATCATTTGTTTTTCAACAGGACAATGACCCAACACACCTCCAGGCTGTGTAAGGGCTATTTGACCAAGAAGGAGAGTGATGGAGTGCTGCATCAGATGACCTGGCCTCCACAATCACCCGACCTCAACCCAATTGAGATGGTTTGGGATGAGTTGGACCGCAGAGTGAAGGAAAATCAGCCAACAAGTGCTCAGCATATGTGGGAAGTCCTTCAAGACTGTTGGAAAAGCATTCCTCATGAAGCTGGTTGAGAGAATGCCAAGAGTGTGCAAAGCTGTCATCAAGTCAAAGGGTGGCTACTTTGAAAAATCTAAAATATGTTTAACACGTTTTTTGGTTAGTACATCATTCCATATGTGTTATTTCATAGTTTTGATGTCTTCACTATTATTCTACAATGTAGAAAATAGTTTTAAAAAATAAAGAAAAACCCTTGAATGAGTAAGTGTGTCCAAACTTTGACTGGTACTGTATGTAAATGAGATTTCTGTATTTCCATTTTTAATCATATTTGCTAACATTTCAAAACATGTTTTCACTTTTGTCATTATGGGGTATTGTGTGCAGATGGGTGAGAAACAATCAATTTTGTATTCAGGCTGTAACAACAAAATGTGGAATAAGTCAAGGGGTATGAATACTTTCTGAAGGCACTGTGTGTTACAGATCCACCGACGCGTGTGCGATCAAAACGCTGCCTAGAACATTATACCACGTCATTGTCATGACATTGTTGCGTGTGTTCTGCTGGTCCTCAGGGTTGGTCAGGTGTCTGATAGTTGGAATGAGATCGTAGTTCAAAACAAGATGTCCGACCGCAGGAGGAGACACTACCTGAGGGACGCCAAGGCAGCTCTGGAGGTGAGGACGCCACCTGTAACCGTGGTGATCTAGGATCAGGTCCCATCTGGCCATGTAGTCTTATTCATTTATGATCTAAAAAGGCAAAACTGATCCCAGATCAGCACTCGTACTGAGACACTTTATGAATATAGCTCCAGTCAGATTTTCTATAAATAGTACACATCTACTTTCATTCCCTGTGTGTGTGCAGCTTGGCAGTGCAGTCCATGTCCCTGATGCAGAGACCAGGTTGACCCTGCTGAGCCGGTCAGCCCTGAAGTCAGTCCAGGCCCAGTCCAGGACCCCCAGTTCCAGGCCCCGTGGTACCCCCCAGTCAGTCCAGGCCCAGTCCAGGACCCCCAGTTCCAGGCCCCGTGGTACCCCCCAGTCAGCCACGGGAACAGGCTCTTTAACCCCCGTCCAGCACAACTCAGCCAGCAAACAGGACATGTTCGTACAGGTTAGTCCACTTTGTAATGTACAGTAATGTTTTTATGGTCACATTATGAGGCCATATGTTTCAGGTATACGAAAATAAGAGATTTGTTTATGGCCGTGATTAATTAAAACAGCATTTGACACACAGGGAGTTTTTTTTTCTTCTCTTAAACACACATCCCACTAACGTCACTATTTTATGATACCTCATTGCTGTACGTTTATCAAATAAGCCAAATATTGTGAATCCCTCCCTGTAGAGAAGAACACTAGCCCTAATGTTATATTGTGGATCCCTCCCTGTAGAGAAGGACACTAGCCCTAATTTTATATTGTGGATCCCTCCCTGTAGAGAAGGACACTAGCCCTAATGTTATATTGTGGATCCCTCCCTGTAGAGAAGGACACTAGCCCTAATGTTATATTGTGGATCCCTCCCTGTAGAGAAGGACACTAGCCCTAATGTTATATTGTGGATCCCTCCCGGTAGAGAAGGACACTAGCCCTAATTTTATATTGTGGATCCCTCCCTGTAGAGAAGGACACTAGCCCTAATGTTATATTGTGGATCCCTCCCGGTAGAGAAGGACACTAGCCCTAATGTTATATTGTGGATCCCTCCCGGTAGAGAAGGACACTAGCCCTAATGTTATATTGTGGATCCCTCCCTGTAGAGAAGGACACTAGCCCTAATGTTATATTGTGGATCCCTCCCTGTAGAGAAGGACACTAGCCCTAATGTTATATTGTGGATCCCTCCCTGTAGAGAAGGACACTAGCCCTAATGTTATATTGTGGATCCCTCCCGGTAGAGAAGGACACTAGCCCTAATTTTATATTGTGGATCCCTCCCTGTAGAGAAGGACACTAGCCCTAATGTTATATTGTGGATCCCTCCCGGTAGAGAAGGACACTAGCCCTAATGTTATATTGTGGATCCCTCCCGGTAGAGAAGGACACTAGCCCTAATGTTATATTGTGGATCCCTCCCTGTAGAGAAGGACACTAGCCCTAATGTTATATTGTGGATCCCTCCCTGTAGAGAAGGACACTAGCCCTAATGTTATATTGTGGATCCCTCCCTGTAGAGAAGGACACTATTCCTAATGTTATATTGTGGATCCCTCCCTGTAGAGAAGGACACTAGCCCTAATGTTATATTGTGGATCCCTCCCTGTAGAGAAGGACACTAGCCCTAATGTTATATTGTGGATCCCTCCCGGTAGAGAAGGACACTAGCCCTAATTTTATATTGTGGATCCCTCCCTGTAGAGAAGGACACTAGCCCTAATGTTATATTGTGGATCCCTCCCGGTAGAGAAGGACACTAGCCCTAATGTTATATTGTGGATCCCTCCCGGTAGAGAAGGACACTAGCCCTAATGTTATATTGTGGATCCCTCCCTGTAGAGAAGGACACTAGCCCTAATGTTATATTGTGGATCCCTCCCGGTAGAGAAGGACACTAGCCCTAATGTTATATTGTGGATCCCTCCCTGTAGAGAAGGACACTAGCCCTAATGTTATATTGTGGATCCCTCCCTGTAGAGAAGGACACTAGCCCTAATCTCTGTTATGTTGTGTTTTCCGTCCTCCTAGGTGGCCAAAACCCTCTTCAGTGATGAATGTCTGAAGCCCTGCCCTCGATGCAGGCACCCTGCTAGGTGTCACTCAGTGAAGATGGAGGGTGTGTGCAGCAGGGGTGACTGTGGCTTCCAGTTCTGTACAGGCTGCCTTTGTGCCTTCCACGGGTCCAAAGAGTGCGTCAGCGTGTCGGCCATGCGACGCAGCAAAAAGGATGTTCTTCCCGGGAGTGCTCAGAGCAAGCGCAACGTCAGGAGATTGTGAATGGGGTTTTTATATGTGTAGTTGTTTTTGAAGTTATTTGTACCTCCGGTTACCTTTTTTTAAATGTGTTTTATATTCGATGTGTTTTTAATTATGGGTCAGCGAGGAGCAGCACCAGTAGAATCAATCAGACATGAAATGGCTACTGAATGCTGAGCTCCTGCTGGGATAATTAATTGATCTACAGAATGTTGTTTCTCTTCTCAGCTTGATTTTCATGGTTTTATATGAATGTATCTGTATACTACTGTATATTGTCTACTTTTACAACTGGCTGTACAAATGTTTTATAGATTATTTTAAATAAAGTTGTACTTTTACATATTTATTTGACGTTGTTTCATAGGCATGTGAACAAGGACAATGTGTTTTGTATCAAATCGTTTTTATCGTTATGGCGCCATCTACTGGTTAATTTCATTCACTTGACTGTCGCATTCACTGAGAAAGTACTACCGCCTATTCCTCTCTGAAATATAATAAATAAATGCCACTGTGTTTAGTAGCGTGCCTTAGTAGCGTGTTATGGTTAATCATCTCTACTTTACTATGAGAAGGCTGAATAAAATGCAGTATATTTAGTAGTTAAAAAATGGATGAATGCCACTCCAGTTAATGTTTCCTCAGCGTCACGACTTTTACTGCCCCCTCTGCAATGTGATTGAGTTCACTTCCATGGCAACCCCTCTGTCGGTAATTACACTGAAAGGTCTTGGTGACGGAGGGTCAGAGGTGTTCCGGGCATAGAGCCCCTGGCTGACGTTTCTGGGTGAATTATAACTACTGACAACTGTAGTACATAAAGTGAAGAATGTTGGGGAAGATTACAACAGGTGAGTCCGGGAATTCTACAACAGCTGAATAAAACGTTTGCCCTCTGTGGTGAGAGAACTTTCAACGTTAAAAACTACTGGGAAGTTCAATGCGTTCAAGACAACTGAGAACTCGGTGGGCAAAAACGCGCTCCGGCTGGGAAACTCGTTTTGGACGGTCATCCAAGCCGGGAACTCTGGCCTCTTTCTAGAGCTCCGGCTTGAAAATCGCTGACGTCATGATTTGACCTCGTTTCCCGAGTTACCAGTTGTCTTGGACGCTCGGAAGTCAGAGATTTCCGAGATCTCAGTTGATCTGAAGGTGGCATCAGTTGTCTTAAAAGCACCATAAATGTCTCGAATTTTTTCATCCATAGATCCACCTTACCTTACCATCGATAATTTCGTGAGTAACCTATTTATAAAAATTAAAAAACAAATGTATCTTTCTAAACGTTTCAACTTGTCATATTGACTACTGAGCATTGTACTGTGTTGAACAACTTTTAATATGACTTCTAGGATTCTGGCAAGGGATTTAAAGTGAATGCTGTAGTTTTTCCCAATATCAACACATTGAATACTAACTAACCTATGTCTTCTGTTCAATGTCCACAGGAGGACTGTCTGGCTTCTGATGATGTTCTGGTGCACTTCTTTAATGAGTTCCTCCGTCTACCTGTAAACATAATGTCACATTTCTACTTCGGCTATATTTTTACTTTATTCAGTAACCAAAGTTTATTTTCACTGTGGATGAATGCCAAAACATTTCTAAAGCACAAATATGTTGGAAATTGTTACGCTTGTGGAAATGCTTGATTTCACGGTCCTCAATGGTTGAACAGATTTAAGATAATTTACCAATTACACGGGCTACACGTTCCCTGTATCTATTCTGTCCGAATCTGAGATTTTCTTTTAATTCTTCTGTTAATCAAATAATGTCCCAATGTCCTGTTTCCTTCCAACACAGTCTTTCCCTGAGTGTGTACAGTACAACAAGGAGACTGGTGTGTTTGAGGTGGTCAGTGACGCAGCGGGGGCTCTATCTAGGAGGATCAGGTCAGACCTGCAGTACTTTCAATCACAACCTCTCACTGACCCAACAGAGCTGGCTGCCAGACCCAGGGTGGACAACCGCTACACTGTTCTGGTCAGTTCACAGTCTCCTGTTCCTTTATAGTATGTCATCTTGATATTGAATACTGCATTGTGGGAAAGAGCTTGCAAGTGAGCATTTCACTGTACTGTTTTACACCTGTTGTACAATTGACAAGTAAACTGTCAATTCGATTTGCCAACCACCACATTGCCCTCGTAAGTTTAGTCAAACTAAAGATTATGGCTTTTTTTATTCAAGTGGTCCTCGGTAGCTCAATTGGTAGAGCATGGCGCTTGTAACGCCAGGGTAGTGGGTTCGATCCCCGGGACCACCCATACGTAAAAAGAAATGTATGCACACATGACTTTAAGTCACTTTGGATAAAAGCATCTGCTAAATGGCATATTATATTATCATATTATTCAAGTTTCTCATCAGATTAGTTGGTTGATTCATGATATGGAGTTTATGAAATCGGACACCTGTGTGTGGCATCATCTAAATGAGAATAATAATCATTGATTTGAATGTCTTAACAGCGCTTGGACAGAGAACAAGGAGTGGAGTGGATCCTAAAAGAAAGAGTACCCTTGTTTATTCAAAGTGACTGCTACTTTGAGTACAGGTAATCCCCAATGTTTTATTAGTGTGGGTAATATAACCTGTTGATGCATGTCTTGATATCAGCACTGCCCTTATCCTGATCCTGTCTGTCCTGACTTTTGGAATGGGTATTTTATTCCTGTGAACACAAGCTGGTTGTGACCTGACACGATTTACGGCGCAACCACACATGACATCGCTAGGTGCCGTCGGTGCAACCCATCCTATAGTCCTACTTCCACCCAACCTATAGGTCTACTTCCACCCAACCTATAGGTCTACTTCCACCCAACCTATAAGCCTACTTCCACCCATCCTATAGTCCTACTTCCACCCAACCTATAGGCCTACTTCCACCCAACCTATAGGCCTACTTCCACCCATCCTATAGTCCTACTTCCACCCAACCTATAGGCCTACTTCCACCCAACCTATAGGTCTACTTCCACCCAACCTATAGGTCTACTTCCACCCAACCTATAGTCCTACTTCCACCCAACCTATAGGCCTACTTCCACCCAACCTATAGGTCTACTTCCACCCAACCTATATACTTCCACCCAACCTATAGGTCTACTTCCACCCAACCTATATACTTCCACCAACCTATAGGCCTACTTCCACCCAACCTATATACTTCCACCTAACTTATATACTTCCACCCAACCTATAGGTCTACTTCCACCCAACCTATATACTTCCACCCAACCTATATACTTCCACCCAACCTATAGGTCTACTTCCACCCAACCTATAGGCCTACTTCCTGCAGCTCATGGATACCTAATGCCACATACATCTCTCCTGCGTGCCATGTTACCATATACTGTACCTGTTGAGAGCAGGCGACTCTCTCTGACCCACACTACACCTGCCTGTCACACACCTAATGTAACTCACCTGTATTTGCAGAGTGAAGGTAGACATACCCTGAGACAGTGACAGAATAATATCCTACTCCAGGGACAAAACTTTTGATTGATTGATTGATGTGTGTTTGATGCTTGACGGTGTTTCCCAGGTTAGCGAAGCTGCTTTCTCAGTGGGGCCCTCGGAGCTGGAACCAGAAGAGGGATGGGGTCTCAGTCCAACACCCTGTCACCACAGAGCCTGTCTGTCCTTCCCCTGGGCCTGATGACAGAGAGACCCTGATGAAGGTCCTCTATGTCTCACTGGGGCAGGTCAGCACATCCTGGTTATTCATATAGATGATATGTCTGAATATGATGTCAATATGGTTAAGTACAGTGGAGATCATATCTTAAATAAACCCTTGTTTTGTGGTGTTGGTGGAACAGTAGTTGGATATATATGCTGTGTATGATCCAGGGATTTCTTTGTCTCTCTCTCACCCCAGGCGACACTTTCCTGTCTGTGTTCTCTGTGTGTCTGCAGGCCTCAGTAACAGACATGTTGACTATGGCTGAGGTCAAGGACAAGCAGCAGCCTGTCTGTACCCAGTCTGTGAAAACCCCAGTGTGCTCCCTGGGCCGGGAGGGACGGAGGGGTCTGACCTCAGCCTGCTTCTCCTGCATCCCTGACTTAGAGTCCTACGCCCTCTCTTCCTCACTCCTCATCTCCCGTCCTCTCTGCTCTTCAGTTCTAGACTGGGACAGGAGACAGGGAGCCCACAGCCCAAAGCAGGAGATGAGAGTCTACCTCACAGAGACAGAGGCAGGAACTACAGATCAGGGTAATGGGGACCCCAACCCCCAGAATCCCTCCTGTTATAGTCCAGTAGAACAGCTTGCTGTCAGTCTGATGGAGCGGATACTGAGAGATGTCAAGAGACAGGTCACCATGGAGACAGAGATGGACGACAGACAGGTCACCATGGGGACAGAGATGGAAGACAGACAGGTCACCATGGGGACAGAGATGGACGACAGACAGGTCACCATGGGGACAGAGATGGACGACAGACAGGTCACCATGGGGACAGAGATGGACGACAGACAGGTCACCATGGGGACAGAGATGGACGACAGACAGGTCACCATGGGGACAGAGATGGACGACAGACAGGTCACCATGGAGACAGAGATGGACGACAGACAGGTCACCATGGTGACAGAGATGGACAAGAGACAGGTCACCATGGTGACAGAGATGGACGACAGACAGGTCACCATGGGGACAGAGACGGACGACAGACAGGTCACCATGGGGACAGAGATGGACGACAGACAGGTCACCATGGGGACAGAGACGGACGACAGACAGGTCACCATGGTGACAGAGATGGACGACAGACAGGTAACCATGGGGACAGAGATGGACGACAGACAGGTCACCATGGGGACAGAGATGGACGACAGACAGGTCACCATGGGGACAGAGATGGACGACAGACAGGTCACCATGGGGACAGAGATGGACGACAGACAGGTCACCATGGAGACAGAGATGGACGACAGACAGGTCACCATGGGGACAGAGATGGACAAGAGACAGGTCACCATGGTGACAGAGATGGACGACAGACAGGTCACCATGGGGACAGAGACGGACGACAGACAGGTCACCATGGGGACAGAGATGGATGACAGACAGGTCACCATGGTGACAGAGACGGACGACAGACAGGTCACCATGGGGACAGAGACGGACGACAGACAGGTCACCATGGGGACAGAGACGGACGACAGACAGGTCACCATGGGGACAGAGACGGACGACAGACAGGTCACCATGGGGACAGAGACGGACGACAGACAGGTCACCATGGGGACAGAGACGGACGACAGACAGGTCACCATGGGGACAGAGATGGACAAGAGACAGGTCACCATGGGGACAGAGATGGACAAGAGACAGGTCACCATGGTGACAGAGATGGACATGAGTTGGAGTAGCAGCAGTAGCAGTGGTGAGGAGACAGGTGGTCCCCACACAGAGAGCCCCTGTGAGGGAGGTCCAGCCGCCAGCCACAGCAGACTGGAGGAGCAGGAGGAGGGTGGAGGGTCAGAGGAGGATGACCCTGACCTTAGCTTCTATGATGGCTATGGTAGTATCCATGGTGATAGACAGGGCCTTGGTGAGTTTAAGGAGTTCTTAAAGGGAACACCAGGAGAGAAGCTGTTGCGTCTGTGGATGGATATAGAGAGGCTGAAGACCCTACAGGACGGTAGGAGGAAAAACAGGTATTCATATACACATTCAGTATTTCCTTAAAGGTCCAATGGAGAAATTTTGATCTCAATATCAAATCTTTTCTGGGTGACAATGAAGTACCTTACTGTGATTAAAATGGTCCAAATGAAACAAAAATAGCTTCTTAGCAAAAGGCAATTTCTTAAACAAAAATGTTGCTATGACTGTCTAGGAGTGGTCTTAGTGGGGAGGGGACAACAGAAAATGTTCTGTTATTGGCAGAGAGGTTTGGAACTCTCTTTCTTATTGTTCTATTAACTAATTAACTAATTTACCGCCTGGTGATGTCACCATGGAAGGCCAAAACTCCATCCCACCAAAACAGGCAGAAATGTCAAAGCTCTTACACTAAAAGGGTATTATCATAATTTTCACAATTTCACAGTATTATTCCAACCTCATAGTGTGGAAATATATATAAAACACAGGAAAATCACATTTTTGACTGCACTGGGCCTTTAACCCACAACTCCTAACCTTCACCTTAATCCTGACCCGAACCCTAACCTGAACCCCTAAATCCGAACCATTAACCGTAACCCTAACCTTAACCTTAACTCTGACTCTTAAACTAAACCTAAACCCTAACCTAAACCCTAACCTAAACCCATCATTGAAGTATAGAACCTGAGATGCCAATGAGCCTTCCTCTTAACCAGTGACGTAATTGACTGATTGATTAATTGTGACAGGCATTTGGTCCAGATGCGTAGCTGCTACCTGCTGACCAGTGACCAGAGCAGTCTGAATGGTGAGCTGTTGACCAGACTGGGTCTCTCTACCTCCCCCTGCTGGAGAGAGGACAGACTGCAGAGAGCACAGCCCCGCCTCACTGAGGCACTGCTCTGCTACTGGTGAGGAGACTCGCTGACAAGGTCGTCCAAACCAGGGGTTTTCAAACCCCCAGACGTTCCATGTATTTGAACTATTCCAGAGCTAGCACACCCGATTTAACATTGTAATAATGTTTATATACTGTTTTACCCACTTCATATGTACATGTATATACTGTATTCTAGTCATGGCTCATCCTATATAACTACTGCTGAACACACTAATTACATTCGATTTTAGGCAACTAGCCACCTAGCTCAGCTGGTAGAGCACGGCGCTTGTAACGCCAAGGCAGTGGGTTCGATCCCCGGGACCACCCATACACAAAAAATTTATGCACGCATGACTGTAAGTCGCTTTGGATAAAAGCGTCTGCTAAATGGCATATTATTATTTGATTAGGTGACATTTGTTAAACGTCTGGGGGTCCTAGTGGAAAGGTTTGAAAACCACTGGTCCGTACCATCCAATCTGTTGTTTACAGGATCCAATAGTTCCTGTGTTTTATAGCAGCAGGGGCACAGCTTTCACAGGGGACGGGGGGGACATGTCCCCTCCACATTCTGAAAATGCATGGATCCTGCCAGGATATTCGTCAGGTCATTGATCCTGGCAGGATCCATGCCTGACCAAGATCCTGGCAGGATCCATGACCTGACCAAGATCCTGGCAGGATCAATGATCTGACCAAGATCCTGGCAGGATCCATGACCTGACCAATATCCTGGCAGAATCAATGACCTGACCAAGATCCTGGCAGGATCCATGACCTGACCAAGATCCTGGCAGGATCCATGACCTGACCAAGATCCTGGCAGGATCAATGACCTGACCAAGATCCTGGCAGGATCCAAACGTTGTTTGTTTGTGAATAAAGGTATGTGGTGGAGCTTATGAGTGTGTATTCGTATGAATGTTTTCCTGTTGTGGTGTGTACTGGTTGTGGGTCTCAGGGGTCCAAGGTTCAGGCTGAGTCAGAAAGCAGCAGATCCTCTCAGACTGTCACTGTGGAGGAAGAGACCGCTATGCTATCCCTCTGGTGTCGACCCTAACCCTCGTTACACCACCCTCCACCCTCTCACCTGTATACCTAGACCCACCATCTGCCCAGACACCTCTCTACCCAGGGACAGAACCCCCACACCAGGACACACACAGGTATTAGGTGTGACCGACAGAGAGTTGAGACAAGCGCTTTGAGATGTCTATATTTGATGAAAAGCGCTGTATAAAGTTGAATAAACTATTATTATTATTACACGTGTGTGATGTCAGACAGGTTCTGCCAGCAGCAGAAGCAGCAGTCGTCCTGTTCTAGGGGACAGGAGGATGGAGAGGATGTTGCAGGCTCTACATGTGGACTCACGGGCCGGGTTCTACTTCACACACTTCTGTGAACGCTCTGGAAACCAGGTACAAACACCTCCCTCTCTCTCTCTCTATACACACCTTTCAAACCAATTTTTAACATCTCGACACATTCTTTTGCCAAATTATTATTAATGCTGTATATCAAATCCAATTATTATTATGTCGAAAAGTGTATATCTGTCAATTCAATTCAAAGGGCTTTATTGGCATGGGAAACTTATGTTTACGTTGCCGAAGCAAGTGACTGAGATAATGAACAAAAGTGAAATAAACAATCAGAAATTAACAGTAAAGATTACACTCCCAAAAGAATAGAGCCATTTAATGTTATAGAGCCATTTAAAAATGTTATATTATGGCTATGTAGAGTGTTGTAACGATGTGCAAATAGTTAAAGTATGAAAGGGAAAATAAATCAACATAAATATGGGTTGTATTTACAATGGTGTTTGTGCTCCACTGGGTCTGTGTAATCTAAAGGAAGTATGTGTCTCTAATATGGTCATACATTTGGCAGGAGGTTTCTCTTGAGAGCCAGGTCTGCCTACGGCTGCCTTTTTCAATAGCAAGGCTATGCTCATTGGGGGGCACCCCGCAGGTCTGGGAGAGTGTCTCGCTGTGGTTGGCCAGGGAAACATTTGGTTTTGAGGCACAGTCACGGGAAATACTTGTGTTTAACTGTAAGTCGCTGTGGATAAGATCGTCTACTAAATGACTAAAATGTAAATGTATGGTAGCAGGGTGGAAGTATTTTCGTGGTAGCAGGGTGGAGATAACCACTTGTGCGTTGGGGAAAGTAGAAGAAGCTTTTTCTATCACTCCCTTGAGTGCTGTGGCCTCCCTTTCCTGCTGTGTTCTCAGGTCGTTTGTGCCTGTGTGTATTATGATGTGGCTGGGTGATCCTAGTTGGTCCTCAGACAGAAGGTCTAGGGCGCGCTGGGGGTTTGGACACCCGAGTCTGTCCTGCTGTGATGTCGAGACTTTGGTCAGGGTCTGAAGTGGGCTGTTCTGCTGGCTTCTCTGCGGGGGGTGGCCAGCTCTCTAATGGGTTGTTCTCTGTCACACGTCATGGTTCTCACCTTCTCCTCCAGCACTCTGATCCTCTCCTCTAGTGCTCTGTTCTTCTCCTGCTCCTGCTCTTTCTCCTGTTGATGTTGTCTCACCACAGTCCAGAGTGCAGACATGTCTCTCTCTACCTGCAGCTCTCCAGGTCTAGTTAAGGGGGTGTTGTTGTGCTGGACTGTTGTCTGGGTCTGTGCTGACTGGAGTGTGTTCACCTGCTGTTCCAGCTCCACCTGCCTTACCTCCAGCTGGGTGAATTTATCCTTCATTTCAATGAGGGAGTAGTGCTCTGTGCTGGGAGGTTGACTTTCCGCTTGGGGTTGCTCGTCTGTGGTATTATGTAATGAAGAGGTCTGACACGCTTGGGGTGGGGGTATCTTTCTCAAGGGAGAGCTTTTCCTGCTGAGCTATTTCTTTGATTAGGTGAAAGTCCAGCTGAAACTGTTTGGGGTTGCCCTGTACCATTACTGTTCCAGACTTGTACAGGTTGACGTTGGCTGACTCAGAGTCCTCGTTGTCTAGTATCCTGAGTTTCCACCCATCGCTGACACCCCCTATCTTAACAGAGGGGTAGTGTGTTAATATAGCACTGCACCATGCCAGGGGATGGTCTGTGTGGATCATTAAGTTGCTTATGTTCCATTTTTATAATAGTCAGCAAAAAGTGTCTCTTGATTTTCCATTAGGAGCTTATTTTTGTACTCTTTTTTTGGCAAGTCGGTTAGGACATCTACTTTGTGCATGACACAAGTAACTTTTCCAACAATTGTTTACAGACAGATTATACAGTGGGGGGAAAAAAGTATTTAGTCAGCCACCAATTGTGCAAGTTCTCCCACTTAAAAAGATGAGAGAGGCCTGTAATTTTCATCATAGGTACACGTCAACTATGACAGACAAAATGAGAATTTTTTTCTCCAGAAAAACACATTGTAGGATTTTTTATGAATTTATTTGCAAATTATGGTGGAAAATAAGTATTTGGTCACCTACAAACAAGCAAGATTTCTGGCTCTCACAGACCTGTAACTTCTTCTTTAAGAAGCTCCTCTGTCCTCCACTCATTACCTGTATTAATGGCACCTGTTTGAACTTGTTATCAGTATAAAAGACACCTGTCCACAACCTCAAACAGTCACACTCCAAACTCCACTATGGCCAAGACCAAAGAGCTGTCAAAGGACACCAGAAACAAAATTGTAGACCTGCACCAGGCTGGGAAGACTGAATCTGCAATAGGTAAGCAGCTTGATTTGAAGAAATCAACTGTGGGAGCAATTATTAGGAAATGGAAGACATACAAGACCACTGATAATCTCCCTCGATCTGGGGCTCCACGCAAGATCTCACCCCGTGGGGTCAAAATGATCACAAGAACAGTGAGCAAAAATCCCAGAACCACACAGGGGGACCTAGTGAATGACCTGCAGAGAGCTGGGACCAAAGTAACAAAGCCTACCATCAGTAACACACTACGCCGCCAGGGACTCAAATCCTGCAGTGACAGACGTGTCCCCCTGCTTAAGCCAGTACATGTCCAGGCCCGTCTGAAGTTTGCTAGAGTGCATTTGGATGATCCAGAAGAGGATTGGGAGAATGTCATATGGTCAGATGAAACCAAAATAGAACTTTTTGGTAAAAACTCAACTCGTCGTGTTTGGAGGACAAAGAATGCTGAGTTGCATCCAAAGAACACCATACCTACTGTGAAGCATGGGGGTGGAAACATCATGCTTTGGGGCTGTTTTTCTGCAAAGGGACCAGGACGACTGATCCGTGTAAAGGAAAGAATGAATGGGGCCATGTATCGTGAGATTTTGAGTGAAAACCTCCTTCCATCAGCAAGGGCATTGAAGATGAAACGTGGCTGGGTCTTTCAGCATGACAATGATCCCAAACACACCGCCCGGGCAATGAAGGAGTGGCTTCGTAAGAAGCATTTCAAGGCCCTGGAGTGGCCTAGCCAGTCTCCAGATCTCAACCCCATAGAAAATCTTTGGAGGGAGTTGAAAGTCCGTGTTGCCCAGCGACAGCCCCAAAACATCACTGCTCTAGAGGAGACCTGCATGGAGGAATGGGCCAAAATACCAGCAACAGTGTGTGAAAACCTTGTGAAGACTTACAGAAAACGTTTGACCTGTGTCATTGCCAACAAAGGGTATATAACAAAGTATTGAGAAACTTTTGTTATTGACCAAATACTTATTTTCCACCATAATTTGCAAATAAATTCATAAAAAATCCTATAATGTGATTTTCTGGATTTTTTCTCATTTTGTCTGTCATAGTTGACGTGTACCTATGATGAAAATTACAGGCCTCTCTCATCTATTTAAGTGGGAGAACATGCACAATTGGTGGCTGACTAAATACTTTTTTCCCCCACTGTAATTCACTGTATCACAATTCCAGTGGGTCAGAAGTTTACATACACTAAGTTGACTGCCATTAAACAGCTTGGAAAATTCCAGAAGATTATGTCATGGCTTTAGAAGCTTCTGAGAGGCTAATTGACATCATTTGAGTCAATTGGAGGTTTACCTGTGGATGTATTTCAAGGCCTACCTTCAAACTCAGTGCCTCTTTGCTTGACATCATGGGAAAATCAAAAGAAATCAGCCAAGACCTCAGAAAAAAAATTGTAGACCTCCACAAGTCTGGTTCATCCTTGGGAGCAATTTCCAAACACCTGAAGGTACCACGTTCATCTGTGCAAACAATAGTACGCAAGTATAAACACCATTGGACCACGCAGCCGTCATACCGCTCAGGAAGGAGACGCGTTCTGTCTCCTAGAGATGAACGTACTTTGGTGCGAAAAGTGCAAATCAATCCCAGAACAACAGCAAAAGACCTTGTGAAGATGCTGGAGGAAACAGGTACAAAAGTATCTATATCCACAGTAAAACTAGTCATATATCGACATAACCTGAAAGGCCGCTCAGCAAGGAAGAAGCCACTGCTCCAAAACCGCCATTAAAAAGCAAGACTACGGTTTGCAACTGCACATGGGGACAAAGATCGTACTTTTTGGAGAAATGTCCTCTGGTCTGATGAAACAAAAATAGAACTGTTTGGCCATAATGACCATCGTTATGTTTGGAGGAAAAAGGTGGTTGCTTGCAAGCCGAAGAACACCATCCCAACCGTGAAGCATGGGTGTGGCAGCATCATGCTGTGGGGGTGCTTTGCTGCAGGAGGGACTGGTGCACTTCACAAAATAGATGGCATCATGAGGAAGGAAAATTATGTGGATATATTGAAGCAACATCTCAAGACATCAGTCAGGAAGTTAAAGCTTGGTCGCAAATGGGTCTTCCAAATGGACAATGACCCCAAGCATACTTCCAAAGTTGTGGCAAAATGGCTTAAGGACAACAAAGTCAAGGTATTGGAGTGGCCATCACAAAGCCCTGACCTCAATCCTATAGAAAATGTGTGGGCAGAACTGAAAAAGCGTGTGCGAGCAAGGAGGCCTACAAACCTGACTCAGTTACACCAGCTCTGTCAGGAGGAATGGGCCAAAATTCACCCAACTTATTGTGGGAAGCTTGTGGAAGGCTACCCGAAACGTTTGACCCAAGTTAAACAATTTAAAGGCAATGCTACCAAATACTAATTGAGTGTATGTAAACTTCTGACCCACTGGGAATGTGATGAAATAAATAAAAGCTGAAATAAATCATTCTCTCTACTATTATTCAGACATTTCACATTCTTAAAATAAAGTGGTGATCCTAACTGACCTAAGACAGGGAATTTTTACTAGGATTAAATGTCAGGAATTGTGAAAAACTGAGTTTAAATGTATTTGGCTAAGGTGTATGTAAACTTCCGACTTCAGCTGTATATGTCCTTGCCGAAAAATCCAAGTTTATCTAACTCAGCGGGAGCTCATCTGCTCAGACCCCTGCTCTCTCTCTCTCTCTCTCTCTCTCTCTCTCTCTCCCCCCACCCCCCTCTTTCGCTCTCTCTCTCTCTCTCCCCCCCCACCCCCCTCTTTCTCTCTCTCTCTCTCTCTCTCTCTCTCTCTCTCTCTCTCTCTCTCTCTCTCTCTCTCTATTCCTCTCTCTCTCTCTCCCCCCCCCCACCCCCCTCTTTCGCTCTCTCTCTCTCTCTCTCTCTCTCTCTCTCTCTCTCTCTCTCTCTCTCTCTATTCCCCTCTCTCTCTCTCTCTCCTCTCTCTCTCTCTCTCTCTCTCTCTCTCTCTCTCTCTCTCTCTCTCTCTCTCTCTCTCTCTATTCCTCTCTCTCTCTCTCTCGCTCCCCCACCCCCCCTCTTTCGCTCTCTCTCTCTCTTTATTCCCCTCTCTCTCTCTCTCTCCCCCCACCCCCCTCTTTCGCTCTCTCTCTCTCTCTCTCTCTCTCTCTCTCTCTCTCTCTTCCCCTCTCTCTCTCTCTCTCTCTCTCTCTCTCCCCCCACCCCCCTCTTTCGCTCTCTCTCTCTCTCTGTCTCTCTCTCTATTCCTCTCTCTCTCTCTCTCTCTCTCTCTCTCTCTCTCTCTCTCTCTCTCTCTCTCTCTCTCTCTCTCTCTCCCCCACCCCCCTCTTTCGCTCTGTCTCTCTCTCTCTCTCTCTCTCTCTCTATTCCCCTCTCTCTCTCTCTCTCTCTCTCTCTCCCCCCACCCCCCTCTTTCGCTCTCTCTCTCTCTCTCTCTCTCTATTCCCCCCTCTCTCTCTCTCTCTCTCTCTCTCTCTCTCTCTATTCCCCTCTCTCCCTCTCTCTCTCTCTATTCCCCTCTCTCTCTCTCTATTCCTCTCTCTCTCTCTCTCTCTCTCTCTAACAGAGTGCTATTGTAACTATTTATTGTATCTTCTCAGCTGTGGGAGAATGCCGTGCACTTCTGGTGGGATCTGCAGCAGTACCACCAGCTCTTCTATCAAGATGGATTGGATCCCTACAGGGTACAGAGACAGGCTCATGTAAGATTGGATACCTGGGGGGGGGCTCACTCACTAATCTCTGAAACTAAAATGTTGCGTAATTGCGTCAGATGCTGGATTTATTCTGGTAACGATACTAGTGAAGTCTCCACCCCCATAAATGGAAACTCTCAGCCAAAGCATGGCCCAAATGTCCACGCCCCTTCCATAATTTGAAACACCTGCTTCGAAATGATCAGTGACAGAAAAATTTGCGGACCGGAAAAAAGTTCCTTGTTAGTCATCGCATCCCACAATCTGTTGACAGACTCTACATACTGCCTAGGGTTTCATATTTTCCCGGTATTTTACAAATGTTCCATCCCAAGAATAAATCAATTTTCTTCCGGGTAACTCGGTATTTCCCGCCAAAACCGGAAGTGTAATTCAAAAGAATATAAAGCATGTACTGTAAATAGGCCTATGTCTCGATTTGATCGAAAATTCAAGCCTGATGCTACCTGAGCCTGATGAGCCATACATTAAAGACATTTAATAAACCCTACATTAAATACATTTTATGAGCCGTTATCCAATACATATATGATATATAGGCTACTGCACACTATGCACGACAGAAAAACATAAAAGCCCCTAGATGTAGCTAGCTATATAAAGCCCCTAGATGTAGCTAGCTATATAAAAGTCCATAGATGTAGCTAGCTATATAAAGCCCATAGATGTAGCTAGCTATATAAAGCCCATAGATGTAGCTAGCTATATAAAGCCCATAGATGTAGCTAGCTATATGCTCTCTAGGCTAATCTTTTCCAACCTCCTCCACCACTAGTCCCACCCCTCCACCACTAGTCCCACCCCTCCACCACTACTCCCACCACTAGTCCCACCCCTCCACAACTAGTCCCACCCCTCCACCACTAGTCCCACCCCTCCACCACTAGTCCCACCCCTCCACCACTAGTGCCACCCCTCCACCACTAGTCCCACCCCTCCACCACTAGTCCCACCTCCTCCACCACTAGTCCCACCCCTCCACCACTAGTCCAACCCCTCCACCACTACTCCAACCCCTCCACCACTAGTGCCACCCCTCCACCCCTCCACCACTAGTCCCACCCCTCCACCACTAGTCCCACCCCTCCACCACTAGTTCCACCCCTCCACCGCTAGTCCCACCCCTCCACCGCTAGTCCCACCCCTCCACCGCTAGTCCCACCCCTCCACCGCTAGTCCCACCCCTCCACCACTAGTCCCACCCCTCCACCACTAGTCCCACCCCTCCACCACTAGTCCCACCCCTCCACCCCTCCACCACTAGTCCCACCCCTCCACCACTAGTTCCACCCCTCCACCGCTAGTCCCACCCCTCCACCGCTAGTCCCACCCCTCCACCGCTAGTCCCACCCCTCCACCACTAGTCCCACCCCTCCATCGCTAGTCCCACCCCTCCACCGCTAGTCCCACCCCTCCACCGCTAGTACCACCCCTCCACCGCTAGTGCCACCCCTCCACCGCTAGTTCCACCCCTCCACCGCTAGTCCCACCCCTCCACCGCTAGTCCCACCCCTCCACCGCTAGTCCCACCCCTCCACCACTAGTCCCACCCCTCCACCACTAGTCCCACCCCAGCCGACGCTTGGCATTGCGCATGGTGAGTTTAGATTTGCTCGGCCATGGAAACCCATTTCATGAAGCTCCAGACAAACAGTTATTGTGCTGACGTTGCTTCCAGAGGCAGTTTGGAACTCGGTAGTGAGTGTTGCAACCGAGGACAGATGATTTTTACGCGCTACGCGCTTAAGCACTCGGCGGTCCCATTCTGTGAGCTTGTGTGGCCTACCACTTCGTGGCTGAGCCGTTGTTGCTCCCAGACGTTTCCACTTCACAATAACAGCACTTACAGTTGACCGGGGCAGCTCTAGCAGGGCAGAAATTTGACGAACTGACTTGTTGGAAAGGTGGCTGTTGGAAAGTCACTGAGCTCTTCAGTACGGGCCAATCTACTGCCAATGTTTGTCTATGGAGATTGCTTGGCTGTGTGCTCAATTTTATACACCTGTCAGTGACGGGTGTTGCTTAAATAGCCAAATCCACTAATTTGAAGTCGTGTCCACATACTTTTGGCCATGTAGTCAAATGTATTGGGGTAAGGTGACTAGGCATCAGGATAAATGATAAACAGAGTAGCAGCAGTGTACATGATGATTGTATGTGTGTGTGTAGAGTCAGTATAAATGTGTGTGCATGTTGTGTGTGTGTTGGAGTGTCAGTGTGTGATGATGATGGCCATGATGATGATGATGGTCATAATGATGATGATGATAGCCGTGATGATGATGATGATGATGATGGTCATGATGATGGTCATGATGATGATGATGATGATGGCCATGATGATGATGATGATGATGATGATGATGGTCATGATGATGATGATGGTGGCCATGATGATGGTCATGATGATGATGATGATGATGATGATGATGATGAAGATGATGATGATGGTCATAATGATGATGATGATAGCCGTGATGATGATGATGATGATGGTCATGATGATGATGATGATGATGATGATGGTCATGATGATGATGATGATGATGATGGTGGCCATGATGATGGTCATGATGATGATGATGGTCATAATGATGATGATGATGATGATGGTCATGATGATGATGATGATGGCCATGATGATGATGATGATGATGATGATGGTCATGATGATGATGACCGTCTGACCCATTAGTTATGGTTCTTATTCCAACCCCTCCAGTTGCTTTATTCAACCTACGTGTGCAGTGCAGCCTGTAGGAGCATTGGGGTGGAGGAGGAGAGCAGAGGGAGGGTGTATACCTGTCTCACTCCCCCGTTTGAGGAGCTGTTTGACGGGGTGGAGGAACACACTCTGACTCTCCTCCTGGAGCCCTGGACACTGCTCACCACCAGGGACACAGACACCTACCAGAAGGTATGACCCCATCTCTTTAAAAGGGATTTTACGCACTATAGTTGAAATAGCTTATCTGCTGAAACAGACAAACTCACCTGTTCCCACATCTCTCCTTAGTCAGATTCATAAGGTGTGTGTTTTGGTCTCTATATATTTGATGTAGTGGATTCATTGTTACTGTGTGTTCTCTCAGGTGGGTGTCTGGGAGGAGGCTCGCCAGGTGGAGTCAGAGCAGTACAGACAACTGCAGACACTGTATGAGGAGGCAGTTCACAGACTGGAACAGGTGAGCTCTATTGATGTCCAATGCTCCAATGCAGGATCTATGTAGAAGTCTGAGTAGGATCAAGTCCCCCACTGTCCCCCTGAAATCTTGATCTAAAAGACAAAACTGATCATAGATTAAGCACTTCTACTCTGAGAAGCTTTTCAAATATGGGCCTAGATCTCTAGTAAGGATTTGGGTGAAACTCAATTGTATTTCCTTGATTCCTCACATCCTATCTCATCGCCTCCTTCTCAAAACCCATTTTTCATAAGGAAGCGAGGAGGGATTAGTACATTTGAGATTCTCTCTCTCTCTCTCTCTCTCTCTCTCTCTCTCTCTCTCTCTCTCTCTCTCTCTCTCTCTCTCTCTCTCTCTCTCCTCTCTCTCTGTCTCTCTGTCTCCCTCTCTCTCTCCTCTCTCTCTGTCTCTCTGTCTTTCTCTCCCCTCTCTCTCTCTCTCTCTCGCTCTCTCTCTCTCTCTCTCAGCATGCTGTGGCCCAGGCCTGCAGGCCCCCGCCTCCACCACTAGAGGTCCCCAGGTCTCCAGCTATGTGGTCTGCCGTCCCAGAGAGGTACAGAGGGTACGGGCTGGGCTCTCTGCTAGGACACCGCATGGAGCTCCAACACTTCACATCCTTCCTGCAGGACCACAATGCCAGGTGAAACACTAGCTCTATACACAGTGGCTTTATTTTACATGACATACAGTGGGGAGAACAAGTATTTGATACACTGCCGATTTTGCAGGTTTTCCTACTTACTTAAGTATGTAGAGGTCTGTAATTTTTATCATAGGTACACTTCAACTGTGAGAGACGGAATCTAAAACTATAATCCAGAAAATCACATTGTATGATTTTTAAGTAATTAATTTGCATTTTATTGCATGACATAAGTATTTGATACATCAGAAAAGCAGAACTTAACATTTGGTACAGAAACCTTTGTTTGCAATTACAGAGATCATACGTTTCCTGTAGGTCTTGACCAGGTTTGCACACACTGCAGCAGGGATTTTGGCCCACTCCTCCATACAGACCTTCTCGAGATCC